>BQNB010082814.1:5761-25371 GCA_026074375.1 Tanacetum coccineum
AAGAACGGTTTTCGGGTCCGGTTTTCGTTTTGACTCGTTTTTAACTCAAATCAACTCCGTTTTTAGTCTATTTTTTTTAAACTTCGTTTTTAGTCACCTAGAATCCATTAGAAGTAAAAAATTAATTTTAGGATTAAAAATTAAAAATCTAGGTTTTTAGCTTACGTTTTTACGTCCCGTTTTTAGGTTTTAATCGTTCTAGCTTTCGTTTTTAGGTTTTCTTTAATCGTTTTTGCATTTTAATTAGAAAAATCAATTCCAAATCCTTTCTCATTCAAGCATTTATTACCAAATCGACTTTCGACTTTCCAATTCGCTCCTCGTCGGGATAAACGACCCGGGAATCATACTCTCGGATATACTTTGATTTTCTTTGTAGATTTTGACTTATTACCTTGGTCAAAGGTACTTTGTCGAGATTTGCTTAAGTATAATTAAGTATATATACATATACTACTAATCAGAGAGTGAATGTGAAAATTTACATTTGCTTCATCACACAAGGTTCTAAAAGAAGTAATTGGGAGAATCCTCCATGGTTATTTAGGAGTGTTGTATGCTATGAAAGTGTAATTATAAGATGGTTGTTGTATTCTAATGGGTTGATATTTGAAGGGGAGTTAATTAATTTTAACTCAAAGGACCAAAGTTATCTATAGTTATAATGATTAGGGATTTAAAAGCAATTTGTTCTTTTGTTTCCTAGCCTTATTAACTAATAGGGACTAAATTGGCCAATTGCCTAAACTTAGAAGATCCTTAGAAATACTTAAAACAAAAATTAAAAGAAGATGGAAACCTAAGGGACTGAATCTGCCAACTTGCAAACTTAGGATATAAAAGAGGCGGCGAGTTGGTTTTTGGTCAAACGGTTTAAAATCCAGTCAAAGATAAAACACACACACACACTCACGCAACTCGCCGCCAAGAACGAAGCCTCAAATCTTTGATTTCCAGTGTTTCTTGCAAAGGTATTTATCGAACTTTAATCTATATCATTTATTCTATGTGTGTATCAATGGAATCGAATGAAAACACATTAAAAGGTGTAGAAAAATTAGATCTAGGGTCGTTTTAGATGTAAATACCAATGTAGTGTTGTAAGGTGTGATCTAGATGCTGGGAATTGTTCATAAGGCAGATATTACTAAGTTTTGATGTGTGGATTTCTGTCTCAAACAATAGTGTATGATTTGCTTATGTTTCTTAGTGGCGGGTTGTCTTTTAGAAAGTAAAAGTTTGTGTGTTTGATGGAAAGAATGGTAGTGATATGTATCTTATGCATAGGAATGAATTAGGATGTGATTAGTTTTGACAAAGGAGGTGCGTAGTTTGAATTTTAAGAAATCAGTAAGGATGGCGAGTTGCTTATGTTTCTAGGTGGCGAGTTGGTTATCTTATTATTATTTTAATGTTTTCAAGGAAACCGCCGCACCACGGCGGTTTGGTTGAATTTATTATTTTTTAATAACTTATTCAACCCGCTGGTACATATGGCGGGTTGATTCACAGCGAGTTGCCTAATGGCGGGTTGATTCACAGCGAGTTGCCTAATGGCGGGTTGATTCACAGCGAGTTGCATAATGGCGGGTTGACTAACAGCGGGTTGCCATAATTTTATATTATTTTATTCCAACAGGTAAACCGCCGTCTCTCGGCGGTTTGGTCGAATATTTTTATTTATTAAAATATTCAACCCGCCCTTTTCAAATCTTATTCGTGGCGGTTTAGTGCCTTCCTCGCGGCGGTTTGCTCGATTCTCCTAACGGCGGGTTGGCATTCTGCCTGACGGCGGTTTGGGCTAAGTTTCATAATTTTGGCCCATCAAGCCCAATAATCTATCAAGGCCCCTTCGAATGACCCAGTTGCTTTTCTAACTCCCATCCGGGCTTAGTTAACAAGTAATTGATCCTGTTGGATAATTCTGCATCCTATGCGATCATGTGTAGATTTTCATCAAACCAGAGTTACCACTGTTTTAATCAATCGTGGAGTAACATGACTTTTATCAATGCTAAAGTTCTCTCTAACATCGTTTCTCTGCAATGTTTGTCTTCTTTGTTAATACTCCTTTGCAGAATACAATGGCAGAACAAAATGTTCCCAATCAACCACCGACAAGAACAGATGAGCAGATTGTACCTCGCTCTCAGTGGTTAACAATCGGGAAAAGCAACCTTCTTTTCAATGCACAAAAGATTCAAAAGAACCCCATCTTTCAGATATCAGTGGACATCCTGAGTAATACCAACTTCTTCCAAGCATTCACTGCCTCAGCAAATGTTCCTGCTATCTACTTGCAACAGTTCTGGAACACAATGAAATATAACGAGAAGACTGGGGTTTATAGTTGTCAAGTTGATGAGCAATGGTTCGATCTAAGTGCTGATCTTCTCAGAAAGGCATTAGCAATTACTCCTGTCATCCCAGCTCAACCGTTTGAGTTACCTCCGTCGGGTACCACTGTGATTGATTTTGTTAATGAGCTGGGGTATCCTGAACCTGTAGAAATTGTCTCCAATATACGGGTGAATTATGTGTATCAACCATGGAGAGCAATTCTAACCCTAATCAACCAGTGCTTGACAGGAAAGACATCGGGCAGTGACAAACCCAGACACCCAGTTCTGCAAATGCTGTGGGGAATCATCACTCAAACTAATGTTGATCATGCAGAGCTGTTATGGGAAGAGCTTACTCAAGGGATCCAGACATTTTTCTCACACAAAGCAAGTCATAAAGCCAGTCAGAAGGACCCAAAGAAGAAAGTAACTCCTCTCCTCATTCCAATCTACTACTTGGCAAGAAATAACAACATCCATCGACGTCCTGAGTCTGCTGTTCATCATACTGGAGATGATTTTATATTAAGAAATCTCAAGTTTGTCCCAAAAGGTGAGATAGTTGAAGTGTTTGGAATGGCAATTCCCGATCCCCTGATTACTGAAGCCATTCAATAATCCTCGTATTATCCCAAGTATCTAGAAATGGTTGCTGAGAATACAAAGAAAACCCCTCAAGAAAGTGCAAGCGTGCAACCTACAACAAGGCGTACTCCACCCAAAAAGCCCACTACCACTACTCCAGTCAAACCATCCAAGCCAGCTCCTACTCCGACTAAGAAACCTTCCAAGCATAAGCTTCCACAGAAAGTTAGAAAAGGAAAGCCTACTTTCCAACTTGTTGATGAAGATGATGAAGCTCAACAAGAATCTGTTCCTCAAGAAGAAGGTGATGATATCCTGATCTCGAACTGGCTAAGAAGATGAGTTTGGAAGCGTATCAAGAAAAGGGAGAAGGAGAAGGTGATGATGCTGACATGGAACAAGCATTATGCTTAGACTTGGACCAGCCTTTGTCTGCCATCAAGGTCAGGCACCTGATGAGGAGTAACGATCCCAGAGGATCCAGTATCTGAAACAACTCCAAACTGCCGGAAGTAGTGGCAAGGAAAGGCCCATGTAACCGAATAACAAGTACTCATTCCCTGATCGGATCTTCAAAAAGAAGAAAAGACTACGAACTACGATCAGTTTATCCTTGTTTAGTGCGTGAACAAACCTCATCAATGATTCAACAACTGGACCCTCTTCTCAACCTGAAGATGACACATCAAAGAAAGTGATCCATGAATCTTCATCAACATCTGACTCAGAACGAACTGAAAGTGAAACAGAAGCCGCTGCTCCTAAAGGTGACAAAGATCAAGGTGAAGTAGACTCGTCTACCGTAACATCAGGAGTAAGCATTCCTGTATCAGACCCTGAAAAAGCGCATGAGGCTCTGGCTGGACCAGACCCTTGAGCCCATGCAAGAAGACCAGACTGGATCAAACTCTGGAAAATTACATGTGTCTCTTGCTGGACCAAACCCTGAGCACATGGAAGAATGAATTCTTGCGACAAAGCCTACCACAAAGTTTATGCTAACCTGAAAGCTCAAACATAACGAACGAGTCCAGCGATGATAACCCAGAAAGTCACTTCTGAGTTCTAATGTCTTCCATGAAAAAATCTCGATGACTACTTAGAACTTTGGGGATCATTTCTTATGACAAACCAACCGAAACAGCAGTGATCAGGAGAAATCTAAATTAGAGAGGAAGTCTGATTCCAACTTTATACTGATCCAAGTTATCAGACATGTAACCGTCAACTCTCCAGTGATTGCTCCCTTCACAGATGTCGTCATCTAATAAGCCGTCATACAGGTCACTCCACCTCAATCAACAAGAATGCTACAACCAATCACCACATCTTCCCAAGAAATCACTCATTCATACGCCCTTGACAGCTATGAGTGGACAAGATTGAGCAAGAGGTGTCTAGTAAAGAAACTGATCACTCTGCTGATGATTTTTGGCTCAATTAATACCAAGTTCCTACGGCTGGTTGATTAAATATCTAGGAACACAAACTTGATGATGGCCTCCTTAAGGTATCTTAACATCACACTACAGATTTAATCAAGAAATACTCTGTGCTGCCTGGCCTAGAGTCTATCCAGAATCAAGAATCTGAAAAGAGTCCGCAGGGAGAAATCAAAAACCAATGGACCAAGTAGAGAAACAAGAATTCCAACTTACTCCATCAGGTCAACTGATAAAGTTGATCTTGAAGAATTTGATCTAAAGAGTGCTCTCTTCAAACATATGAATAAGATCAAGTCTGCAAACAGAAATACTGCCAACTACATCAATACCATCACTTATGAAGCTTTTGATAAGCAGATGAAGATGCCATGGATAAGGAAGTTTTGCAGACCCTAGGTTAAAGAATCACAAGAGAAAGCATGGTATGATGAATGAGAAGAAGATGATGATGATGAAGGCCCTTCAGCTGGATCAAACCAGGGTAAGTCAAAAAAGGAGAAGACACGATTCAGGTGCTTCTGGTTCAGCTCAACCTCCTACAAAAGATGATGAGCAAAGTTTGAAGAAACCACGGGAGTCTGATGCATCTGCTTCCAAACAACATCCAGCTCTTACCTCAACTGGATGGCAGATCACTGACACAAGAGATGCTGTTAGTTGACTCATCGATGCCCAGATACTGATACCGAATCAGAACATTCTGACAATCCTCAGTTGACCATTCCAATGCAGGATGAAGGCAAACGTCTCAGATAGGAGACACCCGATAAAACGCTCACATTCCAAGGTGTCCGACCACTACGTGGTTTAAGCCAATTTCCAAAAGGTGGAGAGACCTGCTACACCTGACCCAGAATGGACCATCCTCCGAATGATTTCCCGAAAACCAAAAATAACTGGGCGAAACACATACGCCACAACGTCTAAATCCCCCGGCGAGAACAAGCTTCAAAGGAAGACGTATAATATTGGGTCCATTCATCAAATGTTCTGCAGACAACAGGAAAGAAGAAGCTCTGGCAAAGCTGACTTTGAAGGTCCAGCTTTCAGCCCTTGTTAAAGCCTTTCATGAAGAACACGTCTATCCTTCAATACAAATTGGATGAATGCCATAAGGCTGCTGACAAATAAGGTGATATGAGTAATCCTGAGGTCATCAATCTGCGCGAAATATATATGAACCACTTCCTTAGTATGTCGCGACCACCAGGTCAGTAACTATCAACCACAATTCTTCTTCAATTACAGGATCTGGATTAACTTCTGAAGGTGACAAAGAGCGAAAAATTCCTTATCCATATCCAACTCAAAGCCGCTCGTTACCTCGACTATGGTTTGCCCTTGAAGATTAGTTCCATCTTTGTTGGGTTAAAGTGAACGCGAATATGAACATCATTGCTGTCTATGTCATCATGCACACTGTGGTTTTAAAAGAAAGGAATTCTACTTCATCAAACACAGTGAGCCCTCTGCTCAGTGAAGCATCAGATCGCCAGATGCGAATTCTCAGTGTGACATGTCTAGGTGGTTTGAAAAAATACGGATACAAACAACCTAAAAGAGATAATTCTTCGCCGAGCTGATTATACCAAGAATACATAGATCTCGGAAAAGGATTTCAAAAATCTCATCCAAAAGATTTGAAGATCTGTTCCACTACAATATTCAAGAAAAAGCTCAACCATCTCCCAAGACATGAAAAGACTAGTCTTCACATAACTGCAGTCAACATTTTGGATAAGAAAGCCTGGTGATGCAGGAATTCGTTGGGAGACTTGCTTGCTCGAGGAGAAGTTATCAAATTAAAGATCAACCTTGATCGTCCGAAATTAGGATGCAACGAACTATTTCATCAAAGAAGATTATACATTGTCCTAAGCTAAGAGCCATTGTCTACAAGGACAAAAATGATAAGAAAGCTGATGAAGCTGAATTGATCTACACAAGTTAGTGATGGGACGTTACAAGAGTCAAGAATAGCTGGACCAAATGGTTAAAGACTTTCATCTGTACGAGTAC
Source organism: Tanacetum coccineum (assembly GCA_026074375.1). Lineage (NCBI taxonomy): Eukaryota > Viridiplantae > Streptophyta > Magnoliopsida > Asterales > Asteraceae > Tanacetum > Tanacetum coccineum. The sequence continues at coordinate 12,153 of BQNB010082814.1, forward strand.
AATAAGGGCATGGAGACGAGGAAGTGTCAAAGATGACAAGAGGAAAAGCAAAGAACTTCATCACTGCAATCGAGAAAAAGACAACAGATCAAAAGGATCTATCGAAAGATCTAGAAAGCTTTTGTTGAAGAAGAATAAGAGATATTGACTACAGCTTATCAACAGAACAACTGAACGACATTGTCCGTTACAAATCAAAAGGTCAATTTTTATTTCTTATTGTGAATAATATACCTTGTACATTAGTAAGTAGTTAATCTTTTTGATGATTAAGTGTAGGAGTAATTTATATCCCTCAACGATTGAGGGGGAGCAGTTTATAGTTTTCTTCCCAATTGCACTTAAGGCCACACTTTTCTCCCAAAATGTCAAAGGTTTAAAATTTTAGATAAGGGAGAAAGTGATTTAAAATATTGTGTATAATAAGAACTGTGATTATTAGTACTCATATAAAATAAATGGGGTGTGATGATAGTTTAATGAGAAATGATATCTTCCCCGCCCAAACTTGCAAACAATTTCGAGAATACCGAAGCACATTTTTGAGGGGAGCGTTTCTGAAAAAAAAGTCCAAAAACAATCGAGGGTAACTAAATGCTTTGATATTTCATATCATAAGTACCTTAATTGAATTGTTCAATTGTTTTATGAAAGGAGAACATTGTACCAAAAGACCGACAGCATTTTACTTAATTGGAGTTATAAGGTTGAGAAGGTAAAGGTACTATTCCAATTAATCCAGCTATAACAGAAGGGATCTACCCAGGGACAACCCACTAGTTAGTGTAGAAGTCCTTAGGTATGATATGTAAAAGGAGTAAAAGCAAGAATAAAGGAAAAGTGTCGACTGAGATGGAGCTAGTACTAGAATTAACCCAACAAGGTTCTAGTCATGAAGTCTCGGTAAACACAACTGAAGGGGTTGAAGAAATTAAAAGAATTGTAAAGATAAAAGGGAAGTAAAGAAAGAAGCCCGTCCATACACTTAGCAGAAACCAACCAGGTCCAATACATATGCTGCCAAATCACTAAATGAATGCTGACATTGAAGATCCCGACATCAATGACTAGTGAGCAATCACAACCCTCCCTAGCCACTCAGAATCTTTCAAAAGATTTCTGTTTCAATTCTCACGGAGACTAAACACGTTATCTATTGACTTTCTCACTCCGAGTTAGTTGATATTGAACATGTGGCAGTCAGCTCCAGCCTCCGATTTCTAGAACCAAAACGCACTATTGAGTCTAGAGCCAAGAGATCGTCAATTAATCTCGTTAGGACACGTATCCAATTCTCTTGTCTTTCACACACTGTGGAAACAAGTCTATCCTAAGAGTCCTACGCATCATCCTTGTGATATTGCCAGAACATCCGAGTGAAACGATGGTTTTTCACAATGAAGATGGAAATCCTGCTAGAGCCAACATCAAACAAGCTCTAGGTAGGTGACTTGTGCGATTCTACAAGAATCAAACTTGTGTCAACTGGAAAGAAACGATGGTGCGATTCTGTATGAATCAAACTTGTTCCAGTATAAGAATTGACGGTTATTGATCATTTGACAAACAATCAAATCTCTCGAAGTGTTACAAAATATTTTCATAAGAAACACTTAACTGTCTTTTTTCAAATCAATTTTCTCTTTATTACTAACTGTTTCATTACAGGATATCTTAAAGATGGAGATGGAGATGGAAATTCCCAGCACCTGAGATATCAAGTAAATAACCGAATGCTCAGACACGACCTACACTCGTTATGATGTGATGAAAGACCTCATAAAGGTGTCAAAGCTTCCGCAAACTCTGATGTCATGTATTTCTTCACAAGTGCACAAGATGCAATCCAGTACAAGATGATGTAAGATTATATTTGAGCGATGATCTCAAGAAAGCTCAAGATCACAGTCAAGGACAAGTCTAAGATATCTAAAATCACTATCCCAAATGTACACGAAATCAATTGCTACGACAAACTGAAGTGAGAAATTTGGTATTTTCAGGGGTGACCTCCCTTAGGGGGAAATTGTTAGATATTAGAAAAAGACTCGGTCCACCCCGTGTATTTTACCGTTTATTATAGCTCGTAGTTTAATAGTTAATAGTACGTTTTTTAACGTTTTTAATTAGGTACAAATACCGGTATATTGTAAGTACTTAGCTTGCCTCCTACAAAGAGTTAGAAGAGGCTTATATAGTACTTACAATATACCGGGTATTCGTACCCGACGTAAAATCGAAAAACGTACTATTAACTATTAAACTACGAGCTATAATAAACAGTAAAATACACGGGGTGACCGATCTTTTTTCAAATAACTAACATCTCCCCCTAAGGGAGGTCACCCCTGAAAATAACAAATTTTCTCACTACAGTCTTTAGCTCGTAGAAAATGATATCTTGACATTTGGATAGTGATCTATTGCTTCATCTTAGACTTGTCTTTGACTGTGATCTTGAGCTTTCCTTGAGATCATCGCCCAACATAATACTTAACATCATCTTGTACAGTATTTGCCATCTTGTGCACTTGTGGAAGAAATACATGACATCAAGTTTGCGAAGCTATGACACTTTATGAGGTCTTTCTCAACATCATAACCAGTGTAAGGTCGTGTCCTGAGCATTCGTATTTACCTTGATATCTCAGGTGCTGGGAATTTTCCATCTCTCCAACTCCATCTTAAGATATCCTGTAATGAAACAGTAAGTAATAAAGAGAAAATTGATTTGAAAATCAGTCTAAGTGTTACTATGAAAATATTTTGTAACACATCGAGAGATTTGATTGTTTTTTCAATTGATCAATAACCGTCAATTCTAACTGGAACAAGTTTGTATCATACAGAATCGCACAGTCGTTTTCTTTCCAGTCTGACAACAAGTTTGATTCTTGTAGACTCGCACAAGTCACTACTCTAGAGCTTGTTTGATGTTGGCTCTAGCAGAGATTACCATCTTCATTGTGAAAAACCATCAATTTTCACTCGGATGTTCTGGCATATCACAAGGATGATCGTAGGACACTTAGGATAACTTGTTTCCACAAGTGTGTAAAGACAAGAGAAGGATATGTGTCCTACAACGAGATTAATGGACGATCTCTTGGCTTCTAGACTCATAGTGCTTGTTCTAGAAATCGAGCTGGAGCTGACTGCCACCTGACCAATATCAACTAACACGGAGTGAGAAAGTCTATAGATAACGTTTTAGCTCCGTGAAATTGAAACAAAATCTTTTGAAAGATATCTGAGTGGCTAGGGAGGATTGTGCATATCATCACTAGGTCCATGATGTCGATCTCAATGTCAGCAATCCTCTTAGTGATTCTGGATGCATATGTAATGACTCCGTTTCTGCCTAAGTGAAAGGAAGGGCTTCTTTCTTTACACCCCCTTTACTTTACAATTCCTTTTAAATTCTCAACCCCTTCAGTGTTTACCCGAACTTCATGACTAGAACCTTGATTGGTAAATTCTAGTACTGAGCTCAATCTCAGTCGACACTTTCCTTATTCTATGCTTTTACCCTTTTACATATCATACCTAAGGACTCTACACTAACTAGTGGGTGGTCCTGGTTAGATCCCTTCTGTTAATAGCTGTATCATTGGATATATTAAAAATTTTTTTTAATAAATTAATTATTTTTATAGTACCTTACCTTACCAATCCTTATTAACTCCAATTAAGTAAAATGCATTCGTTCTTTTGGTAACAGATTCTCCTTTCCATAAAACCAATTGAAAATTCAATTAAGGTACTTATGATATAAAATTCCAAAGCAATTAGTAACCTCGATTGTTTTTGACATTTTTTTCAGAAACCTCCCGCCTCAAAAAGTGCTTCGGTATTCGAAAATTGTTTAGACACTTTGGCGAGTATAGTGAGTCCTAATATCACAGTTATTATTATACACATAATTAATCACAATTCTCCCCTATCAAAAAATTAAACCCTGAAATTTTGGGAGAAAAGTGTGGCCTTAAGTCGCAGTCGTTAAAAAACATAGTAATTTTGCTCCCTGCAATCGTTGAGGATATAAATTACTCTACACTTAATCATCAAAAGATTACTACTTACAAATGTACAAGTGTATTATTATTCACATATGATATAAATATTGGACATTGATGTAACGACAATGCCGTCACTTGTTTCTTTGAAACAGCCTGAAGTCAATATCTCTTATTCTTCCGCAACAAAAGCTTCTAGACTTCGATAATCCATCTGATCTTTAGTCTTTCTCGATTGAGCAGTGAGAAGTCCTTGCGTCTTCTCCTTGTCATCCTTTGACACTTCCTATTCCCCAGCCCTTATTGTACTCGTACAGATGAAAGGTCTTTTAAACCATTTGTCCATCTTTTTCCATGACTCTGTCAACGGCCCCATCACTAAACTTGTGTAGCTCATTCAGCCTCATCAGCTTTCTTTGATCATTTTTGTCTCTGTAGACAATGGCTCTTGGCTTAGGGACAATCGTATAATCTTCTTTGAAGTAATAGTCGGTTGCATCCCAATTTGGACGTTCAAGGTTGATCTTTGTTTGATAACTTTCAATCCCGAGCTGCAAGTCTCCCACACGATTCCTGATCACCAGGTTTCTTATCCACATGTTGACTGCCGTGTGAAGACTAGTCTTGTCTGCTGGGGGATAATGGGTTGAGCTTTTCTTGAATATTGAGTAGGAACAGATCTTCAAAATCATTTGGATGAAGATTTTTGAAATCCTTTTCCGAGATCTTGTATTCTTGGTAATCAGCTCGGCGAAGAATTATCTCTCTTAGGTAGTTGTATCCGTATTTTTCAAACACCTTGACACTGATCACACTGAGAATTCGCATCTGCGATCTGACTGCTTCACGAGCAGAGGGCTCACTGTGTTTGTTGATGTAGAATTCCTTTCTTCTAAACCACCAGTGAGTGATGCCATAGACCGCACTGATGTCATATTCGCGTTCACTTTCAACCCACAAAGATGGAACTAATTCTTCAAGGCCAAAGTCTAGGTAACGAGCGGCTTTGAGCTTGGATAAGGATAAGGCAATTTTTCGCTCTTTGTCACCGACAGAAGAAAATCAGATCCTTATTGAAGAAGAATTGTGGTTGAATAGTTACCTGACCTGGTGGTCCTCCTAAGGGCAGTGGTTCATATATATTTCGCAGAATTTGATGACCCTCAGGATTACTCATATCAACCTTATTTGTCAGCAGCTTATGGCATTCATCCATTTGATATTGAAGGAAGACGTTGTTCTTATGAAAGGCTTTAACAAGGTTGAAAGCTGGACCTTCTAAGTCAGCTTTGCAGAGCTTCTTCTTTCCTGTTCGTCTGTAGAACCATTTAATGAATGACCCAATATCACACGCCTTCCTTTTGAAGCTTGTTCTCCCGAGGGAAACTTTATACGTTTGTAGGCGTATGTGTATGCCCAGAATCATTGGTGTCGGTGAAATCATACGGATGAATGGTCCATTCTGGTTCAGGTGTAGCAGGTCTCTCGCCTTTTGGAATTGGCTTAAACCACGTAGTGGTCGACACCTTGGGAAGGTTGACGTTACGGTGTCCCCATAATCTGAGACGGTTCCCTTCATTCCTGCAATTGTATGTCATCTGAGGATTGTTCAGAATGTTCTGATTCGGTATCAGATCTGGGCATCGAAGAGTCAACAACAGTATCTCTTGTGTCAGTGATCTGCCATCCAATTAAGGTAAGAGCTGGATGTTGTTTGGAAGCAGATGCATCAGACTCCCGTGGTTTTCTTCAAAAACTTTGGTCTCATCATCTTTTTGTAAGGAGTTGAGCTGAACCAGAAGCAACCTGAAATTCGTGTCTTCCTCCTTTACTGACTTTACCCTGGTTTGATCCATCTGAAAGGGCCTTCAATCATCATCATGCGTCTTCAATCATCATCCTATCATGCTTCTCTTTGTGATCTTAACCTTGTCTGGCAACTTCCATTATCCATGGCATCTTCATACTGGCGATCAAAGCTTCCATAAATGTGCAGGTAAATAGATAGTATTGTCAAAGTATTTCTTTTGGGCAGACTTGATCTTGATTCATATGAATTTGAAGAGACACTCTTTAGATCAAAATTCTTCAAGATCAACTATCAGTGACCTGATGGAGTACGTTGAATCCTTGTTTCTCCTCACCTTGTTCCCATTTGGTTTTGATAATCTCCTTCGGACTCTTTTCAGATTCTTGATTCTGGATAGACTCTAGGCCAGGCAGCACAGAGTATTTCTTGATTAAATCTGCAGTGTGATGTTCAAGAACCTTAAGGAGGGCATCATCAAGTTTTGTTCCAAGCATATATATCACAGCCGAGGAACATGGTATTTAATTGAAGCCAAAAACATCAGCAGAGTGATATCTTCTTACATCATACATCTCTTGCACCAATCTTGCACTCTTAGCTGAAGGGCGATGAATGGAGTGATTTTAGGGAGAGATGTGGTGATTGTTGTAGCATTCGTGTTGATTGGTGGAGGAGTGACCTGTAATGACGGCTTAGTAGATGAGACATCTGTGAAGGGAGCAATCACTGGAGGAGTTGACGTTACTGTCTGATAACTTGGATCAGGTAAGATGGAATCAGACTCCTCTCTAACTTTAGATTCTCTGACATCTTCGTTGGTTTGTCATAAAGAAAATGATACCCAAAGTTTATCAAAGTAGTCATCGAATTTTTCATTGGAAGAGGGGGCAGGGTAGAACCAAATAGACATTCTTGGATTAAGCGGAACGTTGACACGTTCGTCTGTAATGATCTTCAGTTATCATCAACCTTTGGTAAATTCTGACGCAAGGAAATTCATCATCCATTTTCTCAGTTTGGGTCCCAGTCATGAAACACATGTAATTTTCCAGAGTTTGATCCAGTCTGGTCTTCTTGCATGGGCTCAGGGTCTGGTCCAGCCAGAGCCTCATGTGCTTTTTTAGGGTCTGATACAGGAATGCTTACTCCCTGATTTCACGGTAGACGATGCTACATTCACCTGATTTTTTGACACCAATAGGAGCATGCGGCTTCTGTTTAACTTTCATTCGTCTGAGTCAGATGTTGAAGAAGATTCATGACCCTTTCTCTGATGTGTCATCTTCAGTTAGAAGAGGGTCCCAGTTGTTGTTAATCATGAAAAGTGTTGAACGACGCCTAACAAGATAAACAGGATCCGTAGTTCATTTCTCTTTTGACAGATCGATCATGGAATGAGCTACTTGATCATCGGATACAATGGCCTTTCCCTTCGCCCACCTACTTCCGGCAGTTTTGGGATTGTTTCAATACTGGATCCCTATCGTTAACCTCCAACAGGTGCCTGACCTTGTGGCAGAAAGGCTGGATCCAAGCTAAGCTTAATAGCTTGTTCCATGTCAGCATCATCACCTTCTCCTTCTCCCTTTTCTTGATGCGCTTCCAAACTCATCTTCTTAGCCAGTTCGAGATCAGGATCATCACCTTCGCATGAGAACAATTCTTGTTGAGCTTCATCATCTTCAGTCAACAAGGTTGGAAAGTGGCTTTTCCTTTTTCTAACTATTCAGGGAACGCTTATGTTTGGAAGGTTTCACTTGTGTCCGAGCCGAGGAGTTGACTTGGATGGACTTGATTGTGGTAGTGGTTGTTTGGCTTTTTGGGTGGAGTAACGCCTGTGCACGTTGCTTGCTGCACTGTCCTTGTGTATTCCTTGTATTCATAAGCAACCATTTCCAGATATATTAGGATTAATATGAAGATTTTGAATGGCTTCAGTAATCAAGATCAGGAATTGCCATTCCAAACACTTCAACAGTCTCACCTTTTGGGACAAACTTGAGATTACCTAATTTAAAAATTATCTCCAGTATGATGAACGACAAAATCCGGACGCGATGGTGATTGTTATTGCTTTCCAAGTATAGATTATCACCTTGGAAAATTATCCATAAGGAAAGAGGATATGTAGATACTTTCTTCTTTGGGTTCTTTTAGACGGCTTTGTGACTGCTTTATGGTGAGAAAAATGTTCCTGGAAATCCCTTGAGTATACACTTCCCAAAACATCTATGCATGATCAACTATTTAGTTTGAGTGACGATTCCCCACAGCCTTTCATAAAAAAAAAAAAAAAATAAAAAAAAAAAAAAGAAAAAAAAAAAAAAAAAGAACAGGGATGTCTGGTTTGCCACTGCCAAAGTCTTTTCTTGTCAAGCACAGTATATTAATGGTGTTTGGAGAATTGCCTCACATGTTTGAAACACATAATTTCACGCCGAATAATGGAACAATTTCTACAGGTTTCAGAATACCCCCGCTCATTCACTAAATTCAATCAACCGTGTTACCAGACGGGGGTAACTCAAATGGGTGAGTTGGGTTTGGACAATAAGTAATTCTAATGCCTTTCTGAGAAGATCAGCACTTTAGATCGAACCATTGTCATCAACGTTGACAACTATAAACCACCAGTCTTCTCGTTATATGTTCATGTGTTACCAGAACTGTATCAGGTAGATAGCAGGAACATATGCTGAGGCAGTGAAAGCTTGGAAAAGTGGTATACTCAGGATGTCCACTGATATTTGAAAGATGAGGTTCATTGAATCTTTTGTGCATTAAAAATAGGTTTCTTTTCCCGATTGTTGAACCACTTAGAGCGAGGTACAATCCTCTCATTCTGTTCTTGTAGGAGGTTGATGGTACATTGTTGCTGCATCGTATTCTGCAAAATAGTATTTATAACAAAGAAGACAAACATGCCAGAGAAACGATGTAAGAGAGAACTTTTAGCATTGAATAAGTCATGTCATTCCACGATTGATTAGAAACAGAGGTAACTCTGGTTTGATTAAAAAACTGCTGATTATCCAACAGGATCAATTACTTGTTAACTAAGCCCGGATGGGTTTAGAAAAGCAACTGGGTCATTCGAAGGGGCCTTGATAGATTATTGGGCTTAATGGGCCAAAACATGAAACTTAGCCCAAACCGCCGCCAGGCAGAATGCCAACTCGCCGTTAGGAGAATCGAGCAAACCGCCGCGAGGAAGGCACTAAACCGCCATGAATAACATTTGAAAAAGGGCGGGTTGAGTATTTTAATATATAAAAATATTCGACCAAACCGCCGAGAGACGGCGGTTTACCTGTTGGAATAAAATAATCAAAAATTATGGCAACCCGCTGTTAGTCAATCCGCTGTTAGTCAACCCGCCGTTAGGCAACTCGCTGTTAATCAACCCGCTGTTAGTCAACCCGCCGTTAGGCAACTCGCTGTTAATCAACCCGCCGTTAGGCAACTCGCTGTTAATCAACCCGCCGTTAGGCAACTCGCTGTTAATCAACCCGCCATATGAACCAGCGGGTTGAGTAAGTTATTAAAGAATAATAAAATAACCAACTCGCCACCTAGAAACATAAGCAACTCGCCATTCGGACAGATTTCTTAAAATTCAAACCACGCACCTCCTTTGTCAAAACTAATCACATCCTAAGGCATTCCTAGGCTATCCTACGCATAAGACACACATTACTCCCATCCTTTCCATCACACACACCGACTTTTACTTTCTAAAAGTCAACCCGCCATTAAGAAACATGGGCAAATCATTCACTATTGTTTGAGATAGAAATCCACACATCAAAACTTATTAATATATACCTTATGAACAATTCCCAGCAACTAAGTCACACCTTACAACACTACATTGGCATTTTCATCTAAAATGACCCTAGATCTATTTTTTTCTACACTTTTTAATGTGTTTCCATTCGATTCCATTGATATACACACATAATAAATGATATAGATTAAGGTTCGATAATTACCTTTGCAAGAAACACTGGAAATCAAAGATTTGTGACTTTATTCTTGGCGGCGAGTTGCGAGAGAGTGTGTGTGTGTGTTTTAGCGTTGACCGGATTTCGAAAAGTTTGACCAAACAGCAACTCGCCGCCTCTTTTATATCCTAAGTTAGAGAGTTGGCAGAATCAGTCCCTTAGGTTTCCATCTTCTTTTATTTTTTGTTTTAAGTATTTCTAAGGCTTTTCTCAATTTAGTCCCTATTGGTTAATAAGGCTAGGATACAAAGAGCAAATGCTTTTTAAACCCTAAACATTACAACAATAGATAACTTTGGACCTTTTGAGTTAAAATTAATTAACTCCCCTTCAAATAGTAACCCATTAGAATACCACAACTATCTTATAATTACTCTTTCATAGCATACAACAGTCTTTTAGAACCCATTAGATTTTTCCACATTCACTCTCCCCCTCAAACAACGACCCTTTTTCTATTGAAAGAGCTGGAGTCGTTGATTGAGATTAAAAGATCAGTCCGAACAGCTCTACCATCACCATTGTTTTACTATACTCCCATAAAGCATGGATATAAAAGTAATCCTGTTTTAGGCCCCAGACTTCTAACAGGGTGTGCAATTAAAGTAATTGCAAGCCTTTTAGGAATTCCAAATGACTTAAAATATTTCCTAAGTAAGTTAAGATATTTAATATACATATATATGAATTATTATTATTATTATTATTATTATTTTCTAAACGAGTTAGACCTATGCACAAAGGATACACGAAGACATTTTGTTTACTCATCCTCTCCTTCTTGAAGACGTCTGAGAGTTTCAGGGGTCAAACTCTTCATGCCTAGGCATGGAAGAAGAAATTCGAACCGTTCTCTTGGTAATGCTTTGGTGAGAATGTCTGCAAGTTGATAATTCGTTTCCACGAAGTAGAGTTCAACCACTCTATTTTCCACTTGCTCTCGGATGAAATGGTGCCGTATGTCGATGTGTTTAGAGCGAGAGTGCTGAACGTTGTTAACAAGCAAGAGCAATAGCACTTTTGTATCACATACAGAGGAAATTTTATTGAATAAAATCCGTAGTCTTTGAGCTGTGATCGCAATCCAAAGGATTTGACACAACATTCCAGACATGGCGATGTATCAGCCTCTGTAGTTGATATTTTGTCGTGCTTCTTTGCTTATATATGTACCAGCTAACCATCTATCTCCAAGAAACTAAGCATTATCCCGACGTACTTTTTTTTTTTTTTTTTTTTTTTTTTAATATTTTTTTCTTCTTGAATCTGACATCCCGCATGATCCGCAACTGCATAAGCTTTAGTGACATGGCTTGTCTTTCCGGATACCAAAGACCATGTAATGGTTTTCCTTTCAAGTACCAAAAGACCACTTTGATACCTTCAAAGTGCTTTATTGGTAGGCTTAGCCTTATATCTAGCACACATGCAAACGTGCGAATACAAGGGTCGGGTCTACTCGTTGTAAGGGTACATAGGGAGCCAACCATTCCTCTAAATCGAGTTTGGTCAACTGGAATCCCCATGAGATCCTCGTCCAGTTTCAATCGATCCACCATTGGTTATCGACAGTGACAGAGAGATCTATGCCATATTTCTTTAAGTTTCGAGAGCATATTCGCTTGTTTAATAAAGATGCTCTGGGAACTTTGAGAAACTTGTAGTCCTAAGAAAAACGACATTTGTCCCATCATCGACATCTGAAATTTGGAGCTCATCTCTTTTGAAAATATGTTACACGCATTATGATCTGTTGAGGCAAAAATGATGTCATCTACGTATATTTGAACAAGTAGAATATGTTTGCCTGATTTGCGTGTGAATAACGTTGGATCCACGGCACCCTTGAAGAAATTGTTGGCCAACAGGAACTTTGAGAGTGTGTCATACCACGCCCTTGGTGCCTGCTTTAGCCCATAAAGAGCCTTCTTCAGATGATAGACGTGAGTAGGATTTTCCTGGTCTTCAAATCCTTCAGGTTGACTGACAAAGACTTCTTCTTGAAGATCACCATTCAGAAAAGCAGTTTTGACATCCATTTGATAGATGATCATATTCTTGGTTGCGGCATTGGCAATGAAGATTCTGATGGCCTCTATTCGTGCAACTGGAGCAAACGATTCTTCAAAATCAATGCCTTCCTCCTGACGATATCCCTTTGCAACCAACCGAGCTTTATTTTTCAGTACATCACCATATTCATCAAGTTTCACTTTGTAGATCCACTTGAGAGCGATAACCATAACATAGATTGGACGAGGTACTAATTCCCATACTTCAAGATGATCAAATTCGTGAATTTCATCTTGCATGGCTTGAAACCAGCAGTCTTCTATCATGGCCATTTTGAAGTTCTTGGGTTCGACTTTGGACAGTTCCGTATGGAAACAGCACCATAAAGCATCAGATGCTAACTGTTTTCTGGTAGATACAGGACGAGAGGGATTGCCAACGATGTTATCCAGAGGATGATCTTTGGTCCATCTTCTGAGATGATCTGGTGGGTAATTAACTTGGTTGGGATCCTCTGAATTAACACTCCCAGATGATGACTGTACCGAACCTGGTTCTCCAGTAACAAGGTTATGTGAAGGATGTAGAACATCATGATTGATTGGGGGGTCTTCGTGAGTGGGTTCTTCTTCAATTTCTTGATGTCGTACTGGATGATGCATATCTGATGTTGACGATGAAGCACTTGTAGATGGTGCATCTTGAGAAATCGTAGTAGACAAAGATGTACCCTGTAGAACAACTTAAGCGTTAATATTAGTAGTAGAAGGTACTGGTTCATTGACTCGAGATTGTTCAATGTATTCATCAAACATTGGTTGAAATAACATCTCCAACTCTGTATCGGTTGGAGAGAGCCCTGATGTGAGTTGTCTAGGGGTCAGGATGAAAGGCTTGGGTCCTGAACTCATGCAGACTAGAGCCATCGACTGATGCATCTCATCGAATGTGACGTGAATTATTTCCATTAATCGATGAGTTCTCTTATTGTAGATTCTATAGCCCTTCCTGCTAGGAGCATACCCAACGAAAATCCCAAAGTCAGCTTTGGCTTGAAATTTTCCTAGATATTCGCTATCATTTGTAGGATAGCACAGGGTACTAAATACTCGGAGAAATGTAAGATCGGGCTTCTTATCATGTACAAGCTCATAAGGGGTTTTGTTGTGACGAGTATGAATTAGAGATCGGTTCTGGGTGTAACAAGCAGTAGCTACAGCTTCTGCCCATAGAAACATCAGTGATTTTGAGAATATCAGTATTATACGTGCAGCTTCCACAAGTGTACTATTTCCTCTTTCGACAATGCCATTTTGTTGAGGAGTTCTCGGAATAGACTTTTGATGAAATATGCCAACACCTTCATAGTATTTAGA
>BQNB010082815.1:0-29217 GCA_026074375.1 Tanacetum coccineum
ACACATAGTACTCATCGTTGTGGTCTCGAGTGATATACCAGGCCAAGTTCTATAGTCCACTACATCACCGGCACACTTATTTTTGTGGAATTTTTATTAAACGTTTGTGTTATCCCATGTATTTAATCCATTACACAACTATAATCTATACCAAGATGCTAGAAAATAAGAAGAAATCTTAGAGAGAGAAAGTAGAGAGAGAAACAAGAAAGGAAGGTTAGTTTAGAGAGAGAAAGGAGGATTACAAGTGAAAATGAAATGTAACCAACACCCTTCACCAAGTGTGGTGAAGGGATATTTATACCCTAGCCTTCTAGTTGGCTCATGGGCTTTCTTAACGGGCCGGGCTTGGCTAAACTTAGGCTTTCACCCTTAACATGGACAACATTAGATTACAAATCAAGCCCGATGATACCCGACTAGCCTATTACATAACAAGACATATTTTACTTAATGAGACCGATAACATTTTTGTTTGACTTAATATAATTAAGGCTAACACTAAGACTAGCAGATTGGGGGTTTTGGTTTTGGTTTTTGAAATAAGATTCTGTTTATGAAAATTTGCAGAAAATGCGGCGTACTTGGGTAAAGTACGGCGTATTTCTTAGGTTTTCAGGAAAACCGGCGCACAAATAGGATGTGCGGCGTACTTCCTGGAGAAAAATTATTTTTGGTTTCCGTTTGCCAGAAAACGGTACGGCGAGTTTGACAATTTTGTGAAACAAAATAGCACCTAAAACAAGCAACAAATTGATAACAACTTAAAAAAATTCCCCGGCGACGGCGCTAAAAACTTGATGTGTGTTTTCCAAGCTTTAAATTTAAAATAACTAGAAATACCGATTTTTACTAAAAACACAACATTCGGGCAAGTACACCCGTTCGTGTATAGTATAGCTTTAGGTAAGTCCAGGTCGTTCCACGAGAATTGAAGTTTTTACAGTTTGTAATTAAGGTGCTAAGATTAATAAGATTGTCACGGATCAAATTAACCAAATCTTGCATATATCGAATAAAAGGATGATTCAAGTAAATGATTAAAGTATGTTTGTTTAGGCAATGATCACTTAGATAATGATGTATTTGGAATAGTGTTTATAAGTTTAGAAAATAGAGTTATCACAAGTTATAAATTCTTTCGGCCTTTAAATATAACGAGTGATTACATCGATTAATAACAACAAATCCTTTCGGCCTTTATAAGTTATTATAACCAATAAATTAAGTGGAATGATTAAACACATATATAAAAGAACCATTTCGGCCTATATTCTTGTATTAAATATGTTTTACCAATTCAATAAACACATATCCAAACACTACATATCAAAGATTACATATTGCCTAAACAAACATAAAAGGATTACTCCATGCTTATATTCATAACAACCATATTATAAATGATAAACTCATAATATTTCATCATAAATATAGATAAGAATGTACTAACGATTTGTAAACGAAAGTGTATGAGAACAAAAGATCGAATAACCAAATATTCGACTAAACAACCAATACCAACATCAACCAATGATTCCAATATCAAGCCTACTCCCTATAATTCTATAACCAACCGGAATATATGACCAATATCCTTGGAATTCAGCGGCAACAACAATGGTAGACGGAAAAGGGGTGTTTGGCAATGGGTTTTATATTGAGTATTTAAAGAATTATGGTTGATTCTCCAAGTATATGGGTTGTTAGGTTCTGGAAATGGATGGATGAGTTATGAGGATGGTGGTGAATCTTTGGAAAACATGGTTGAGAGTGGTGGTGGTGACGGTGGTTTGAAGGGGTGTTTGGATCCTTGGTTTGTCAAGCCAAAATCACCAAAAACACCTCTTCTTAGTGTTGTAAACGAATGGGATTTGTTTGTGTGTGAGAATGTATGAAATGAGGGAGCCAAGGAGGGTATTTATAGGCTTTTTGGGGGCTAAAGTGCGCCGCACAAACTTATTTGTGCGCCGCACATAGGGAGTTAATGCACACTTTATTTAATTGCCTTTAATTTTTCCACAGACTAAAAAGTGCGCCGCACTTTGGGTATAACCGCCGCAGTTTCTGCAACTTCAGCACTTAGCCTTTTTCATGTTTGTAGATAATTTAATTCTCTTCGCGCAGCCTATTGAGTCAACTAAAACGGAGTTCGTATGACCGAGTTATGGCCAAAACAGTGAATAAGTGTCGGAAGCAATCACTTTAAGTTCGATTGCTTTGTTGAACTTAAATATTTGATTTTCTTCCATTTTATTCCACGACACATATCATGAACCTATAATAGCAAATATAGTTGATTAAGTATCAAAAGTTCATGAGAGATGATAAAATATATATAAATAACGCCGTCGAAAACATGTATAATTTAGGCGTTATCAAGTACTGAGGTTATGTAACGAAGGAGTTACAGCCTCTTAAAGTTGACTGAAAACTGTTTTTCACAAAGTCTGATAGCTTGTTTTTCTTGCAAAATAGGCTGACCAGCACTATTGAGATACATTTTAAGTGTTTTAAAAAGTACAACGATATAAGGGGTCAATATGCATTGTTTGTAATCCTCCTTAACATACTTTTCACACAAGTATAAAAATTGGCAAAAATGTTTTAAGAAACGATAAGATATGGCTTGTCAAGGTTGGGCTCTTGGTCATTGTTGTAAAGTACTAAAACCTAGAAATACTTAACGAACTTTAAGTAAAGCACATTATGACTTATAAAAATAAAACGCAAACATGTATTGGTGATACAAAGTTATAAAAACTCATTTGCGTAATTTCACTTCATTTGCATAAGTCTAGAATGACCCGTTATTAATTAGGTCGTGTTTTGTAACCGTTGCGTTAATTACCTGGATGAATTATTTTTCGAATCATTGCCTTTGCTAAATGTTAGTTTATTTAACTTATTTTATAGCTGTTTTGCAAATTTCGGGGTGCGATACATTACTTATTTTACTTTTGGACGCAAGTAGCGTTTAAATGATTATGAATTAGCCTAAGTACCGATAACCCACTATGCCCACCATCATGAACCGTTAATTACTTTGTGTAAGCACGAGTGTCATAAATAGATCTATTAGGATTGATATCTTCGTCTAGGTAAGTAGCGCTTACTAGTATCGGAGGCAGTGATCAAAAAAATGTATGGCATTTAGGAACTCTAGGTGGTCACGGGTTAGACACCTACTCGGGAAACTTACTTTGCATTGATTTGCATATATAACTTGTTGTAGCTTTGGTGGCATGAGTTTAGCGCAATTGTAATTACCTTTTAATTGGCATTTTATGTGTTACATTTCATACACTTAAAATCTTGCGGTCCACACTTTATAATTACTTAAACCTATGAACTCACCAACTTTATGTTGACATTTTAAGCATGTATTTCTCAGGTGCTTAACATCGTATGGACATATATGCAGTGCACTGGAGTCCACGTCATCTTTGCTTCATCTCATGGGATTTTATTTGCACTTAAACTATTCACGTTGTTTTGTAACCAAACCATGACTTCTTTTGATGCAAACTTTGGGACCTCATGTTTAAAAGTTATTTAATGTTTAATGTATCAACGAGAGTACTTTTTAAACGACTCGTGTCGAGGTCGTTCTCTTATATCTTGTGCTTGTATATTATGAAGTAACGCCCTCGGTTACTATTCTGCTGAGTGTTACATATGTGGCGATAAATTTCTGCAGGACATATTTCTTTTGTACTGGGCTATTGTTGTGGCCTGTTATGGTGGCTTCTATTTGTTTTTTCTTAGAATTTTGTTCATTTTTTATGTGGCAGTATCTTATTGTTTCGATACTTCTTCCACACTTCTGTACCTACTCAGTTTATTCTCTACAAGTAGGTGCATGCTACATTGTTAGGTACATGATGTTGGTGACTTGCATGTTGATCATGTTTTATGACTTTCATAAGTTACTAATGCCTTCATAGTAAAAGGTTGTAATGAATTTAAGCATTTTTGATTAAAGCTATTGTTGTTTAGGGTTGTGGTCATTTTCATTTTGGCGGGGCAAACTACTCGTTTGGAGCCGTGGAAACGCTTCCCATCCTTCGTGTTTTTAATTGTGGAGGTTTGTGAACAAAACTAAACAGATATGATTTATGTTGTATATATTTTAAGGGCGTACGAATTATCATGCACTGATACCTATTAGGTTACGTATCCTTATTTCGCATACATTTATTAACCCTTAAAATGAATCGACTATGATGTAAGGTTAACCCATTAGTTTTACAAACTGAAGTGAATTGATACATTCCACCATTTGTGAGATCATATATTCGTAGGGAAGTATCAAATTGGCATGTGTCTTGGCGAGGCAACGCTAATAAGCATGTGTTTGCAGCATGAAAATTACAAACGCCATCTATTGAACAACTATTAATAAATCTAGCCACTATGTTCCATGTACTTTGTCTCTGTGTACCACCCCTACGTCCATGTCAGGAGTCAACAACAATGATGTCAAAAAGGAAATTACATCTCTCTAGTCGTTGACTCCTTTCATGAACGCAAGAATGGTCGTTAGAGTGTCACAAGGGTCTGTCCCTGTCACGCGTGCTCACATATAGAAAATCTCTTCTAATTCGGCATACGTGAGAGTAATCATGTAGTTGTATCCTACATTTCCCTTCTAACCAACTGTCTTTACCACATGGTCGCAAACCAATACATGCTACTATGAAAAGTAATGAATGAATATGAGCGTCTATCACATGGCTACGTAACCTTATTAGGGTATGCAGCCATGGCAGACCCGGATCTAAAGCTCTTATCTGAGCAAATCATTTCAAGAATTTGATGAAACCAATTTTGTAGCATTTGACATTGTGTCAATTTAGGTATCGTATTAGAGCAACAAAAGGCCGATGTTTACTAATAAAAAGTCCTATTAAATAAAGGCCGATTGGAATGGCGAGTATCTTTTTCTCTGGATTCCCTTGCAAATTTGGGCTACTAACTTTAAATATTCAGCTCTACTGAACATTCCTAGCATCCATGTCAGACATCAACAACGTCAGTTTAGTAAGCGAAATTACATCCGTTCAGTTGTTGGCATTCTCACTGGCGTTAGGAAATGGTTTCCAGAGTATGCTAAGGGTTTTGGTACTTTTACGCGTGCTTAAATGTAGAAAATGATTTCCACTTCGGCATACATGATAGTCACAAAATTCTTAATGTATATTCGGATACAAAGGTCGTCCTGGATCAATGACTACAAAGCATATTCTCAATTTGCTTCTTTATGGAGAATAATACATTAACATGTTCAGGTTGGTTTGGACAACAACATATGTGGTAATGATTCCGTTCTTAGAAAAAAGTATAGAAGAATCAGGTTGTCATACTTTCTTATGTACTATTTTAGCTAATTTATTTGTTTGTTTTTATCTAATGTAGATTATGTTAATGTAGGAAAACTGTCCAAAACGGCTTAAAATCACATCCCTGGTGACATGGGATTAGGAGGCTACCACACGGTCAAACCCTGGTATTTTTTAAAGTGAGCTACTTGCGGAAATAAAGTGACAGATGAGAAATCGACACCATAGTGAAAGATCCAGCTTAGACATTGAAAATACAGGTAAAGACACATCTTGGTCTTACATTAGACTACCAAAATATAGGCAAAGACCACAGACTCAAATATATTTGATGTTTTATATATTTTTTAAGATGTTGTATCGAGATCAACAAAAGCGAAGGTTGTTGATAGAATGTGTGGTATCAAAGTTCGACGCGAAATTAAAGAGAACGTCGTAATATGTAATTTGGTGCAAATTAGTTTTCGCCACGTTCTCTTTTATTCCATTCGTTCTTTTTGAATTGTTTACGTATCACGCCAACATCTCCTTTTTTGCTCAGAAACGAAAATACTACAACATGTATGCATAGAGTACAACAACATGTTGTAGTCAGCGTCTACGTTACAGATTGTTGATTATGCTTCGTCTCTGTCAATGTGAAGCAGGTAGTTTCTAAAACATGTTACTATGTATGTCCATGTATGTAAATGGGTTGTGTTGTATCTCTATTAGCTTAATAGATATTGTGACATGTTTGTCCTTAAAACTATAAAAGAATATATTTACGAACCGAGATTGAAGAGGCGCAATGAACACCCCAAAATTCGGATAGCAGCGTAAGGTAACTGAAGGTTGCTACTTCATAACACATAGTAAAATTCTAGAAAATGACCTCAAATGAGACGTTTCAAAAGTTCACATTCGATAATAATATTAACATTATTCAGAAGTTTAAAAATACAAAGTCCCAACGGTTACATAACAATAACATTTTTAATGGAAGTTTTATTGAATGTGAGAAAATGCGAAGTCTTCAAATATCCTTGCGACTTAACCCCTCCGAGAAATGATTACCATTAATGACTGAGATAAAAACATGCTAAAAGGTCAACAATAATGTTGAGTGAAATTCATAGGTTTATAAATAAAACAGTGGACCGCGAGATTTCAGTAATAGTAGACTAATGAAACACATTCATAAGTCAAAAACAGTTATTATTGCCCTAAGTTCATAACACCGAACCTTAACAATATGCAAATCTTTACTAGTTTTGTGCCCTGGAATTAGGTGTTCTGCCAAAACACCCATGTAATAAAGCATTTAATAATAAGTTAAAAAAACGGGCTATAACGCAACCTTTTAGCGATATGAAAATAATTAATGATAAAAGTCTAGATTGAGAAAATACTAATTGCAACCTAAAAGTAACATCGTGACTTAAAATATAAAAATATTACACAACAAATATAAATAAGTTTTATAGAGTTTTTATAAAATATTTAGCATGGTACTTAAAGTTTTAGTTTTTATAAAAATAATTGGCCCAAATACAATATCTAACTTAATATTTATAAATCTAAAAACAAGTATCCACATTAATAATTATAAGCCTAATTACATATATCCAAATTAGTGTTTATAAGTCCAACTATGCATGGGCTGCCAAATTTTTTGGTTTCATTCAACTTCACGGGCTTATAACTCCTAATCCGTAAATGGTGTTGGTTCGGTTCTTATGCCTACGCAAAGGTAAACGAGTCTATTTTTTGATATATGTGTCCGACCACTTCGCTTTTTGTAAAAATGAGGTCATAGGGTCGATTTTCTAACAAGTCTTAAATCTGTGATTTTCACAGATTTTTACCGCCTCGGGAAAACAAACGTATCTCCAAACCGTCACATACGTTGAGGTATTCATGCTATAAAATCTAAGTTAGACTGTTACCTACAGTTTTAAGTTTATACCAAATAGTGATTTCTATACAAATGTTGGGGAGTTATAGTCAAATGAAAATCTGTGTGCAGTTTCCGACAACCTACACCGTTTTTTTCTAGAAAATTCATTAGGTATCAATACGACGTGATTCACCCGGCCAAACGAAGCTAAAGCATAAGCCTAGGTCCTTATATTTTTTCCAAGTCACCACAAAATACTAGTTTTTTTCCTATTTAGCCTATAAGCTACTAATTTCAAAACAGTTCCATAACAATGTTATAATCATGTTTAAATCAAGTTTTCTAGCTCTAAAATCTTAAGTACAATGCCAATAATTTTTACAATAAATCAATAATATATAAAAATACATACAAATGCAAAAAGTACATCAAGAATAAAATAATTTACAAAGAAAAAAATTATGAAGAAACAATTTAAACAATAACCTTACAAAGTGATAAGAATGAAGATGATATACAACAATTTTAACCACTTCTTATTCTAGCACTAAAATCACCCAACCAAATCTTGTATGAAACATTCTAACCATAAAACACCATATATTCTCATGGAAGATATAACCAAAACTTTTGATCAATGATGTCTTGAAAGACACCAAAAACTTAACTAGTTTATAGCTACACCTTTTGTTGGTAATTTTAGTGTTATCAACTATCATTTTATGTAATTGTGTTTTTCTTGAGACCAATGGCCTTATGCAAGTTTAGTTCAAGATGAGTAAGGAGGTGCGGAGGGTACACTCATCATGGTTAGCTTGATATAACCACGATAAAGATGCAGGGTCAAGGGGCAGTATACAAAGAATAATATTCTTTAGATCTGCCATAAAACCGAAAAATAAAACCATTTTTTAGTGGTTAGTTAGTGTCTTTTAGTAACCATTGTGATGGTTGGAAAAATAACCGAAAGTAACCACTTTTTGGTGGTTACAAATAACCAATTTTAGGTGGTTATTTATAACCTGATTATGGTGTCATTTTCAAGATAGAACAACATAAAACACTCTAACGTTTTTGACGATTTCTCGTGCCTTAGAATTTGATTGCCAAATCTGACTTAATCAGATGAAAACCCAGGCCATATAGTCGAAATACTTACTCTAAAAGTAAGTACAACGAATCATTCAGTATTGATATCCAGATTATAAACCATTCACACACCACACAAAATTTCCTACAAAGATTAAAGTATTTCCTGGTTTGAATCATAGGAGACACTGTTAAGATATGATCTGTGGAATTTAGGAAGTTTATATGGTTTGAGTAAGATTTCAGGCGCAGGCAGAAGAAAAGTAACTTTCTTCCTTACTAAAAAACGTTTAAAGGACCCTTATACGTGCTTGAGAACCCCGTGCCTGAGTTTGTAAGGATGGGTACCGCTGGAGCCGACAAGAAACGATGCAAGCGGGATTTATGACAATTCACATCTTCATGGCACATCTAACGGTATGTCTGATGCCTTATCTAATGTATACCAAAACGTGGGTTTGGCAAAGGTGTTATAGGACCAACTTGAATCAAAATACATGGCAAAAGATGATTCTAGTAAGAAGTTTCTTGTTAGTAATTTCAATCATTATAAGATGGTTGATTCAAGGTCTGTGATGGAACAATATCATGAACTCCTTTGAATTCTTGGATAGTTTTACACAACAACGGATTAATATGATAATCCATTCTGTGTCTAGTATCATAGACAAACTTCCACCCTCATGGAAGGATTTCAAACACACTTTGAAACACAACAAGGATGAGTTGTCACTGGTACAACTTAGAAGTCATTTTCGCATAGAGGAAACTCTAAGCGAAAGAAAGTGGCAAAGAAAAGTGCAAAGAAATTGCTGGTTCTTCTTCGGTTAACATGATAGAAGATGGTAAGAACAAGAATAACAACAAGAACAACAAGGAAAAGAAAAGGAAGAATGATGGTAACAACGACGAATCCAACAAAATATCTAAATTGACTTGTTGAACGTGTGGCAAAACTGATCACTTCAAAAAGGATTGTCGTGTTAAAAAGAACAATGGTGGAAACACTTCTAGTTTAGGACAAGGATCTAAAGATCCTAATTCATCACAACGTTTGAATTTTGACTTTGATGTAATTCCTTTTAATCATTTTGTGTCACATATTTCTAAAATATGTTATATACAAGATGATGTATTTGCTTGGTGGATTGACTCGGGTGCAACTTGTCATGCATGCAAGGATCGTTGCTGGTTTGATACTTTTCATCCTGTGCAAGATGGATCCATGCGACGAGTCAACCAAACCAATACTTGGTCATGGAAATGTTGTTTTAGAATTCAATCCTTGGAAAAATATTACTTTTGTTAGTATATATGTGAGGGGGCTTAGGAAGAACCTTATGTCTGGCCCCGTGTTAAATAAGTGTGGCTATAAACAAGTGTATGAATCTGATAAGTATATCTTATCAAGACATGGTGTATTTGTTGGTTTCGGTTACTATAATAATGGAATATTACAGGTTGTTATAGTCCCCCAACCTTACAGAAATCTCGTCCCGAGATTTAGTTGAGTGATGGAGTGATGGTTTGGAAATAGAAGTCCTTAGTTTTTGCAGTCCCTGGTCAGATGACCCACTTTGTTGCAAGTCTGACACTTGACAGTGCAAACTCCTGTGTGATGCAGGGTGCATCTTGTACACAAAGGAAGGTTTCCATGGTACCTTTTGTTTTCAGTATACCTTTTGTTCTCAGTTGGGGTGGCAGCATAAGTTCTGATAGTTTCTTGCCTTCTATTCTGCTGTTGGTGGTAATCATTATTACGGTTGTGATTGTTGTGGTTATTTTGATAGTTGTCGTTGTTGTGATTGTTGGAGTGGTTATTGTTGTTGCGATCATTGGGGTAGTTGTTGTTGTCGGTGGTGTTTCTTCTATCCTCAAACTTTCGTTTGTGATCATTGGTTTCTTGCGCAGAATTGTGTTTTATTACCTGCTCCATCAACCTCTGGGTTATGGTAATGGCTTCCTCCAGAGTTTGAGGTTTTGAAGCAGTAACATTTCCTTCAATACTTCTGGGTAATCCCCCGATAAAGACTTCCATAAGCTTCTCGGTGTTTGGTACCATGTTTGGGCATAAGACTGCTAATTCCTGGAATCTTCTAACGTAAGTTTTGAGATCATTTCCTTTCACAGCCAAGTTGTAAAATTCGTCTTCCATTTTCTTGACTTCAGTTCGAGGGCAATACTTATTGGTCAAGAGCCTTTTCAATTCGGTCCAGGTGATCCTGTTGGCTTGTTCTATCCCAATAGGTTGGGCGTATGCATTCCACCAGGACAAGGCATCATCGGTTAGAGTACCAGTATCAAATGTCACTCTGTCTTCCTCGACACACTTGCTACGAGAAAATACCGATTCAGTATGTTCAAACCAGCGGATGAGGCCAACAGCTCCTTTCGTACCATTGAAATAGGAAGGTTGACAACTCATAAACCCTTTGTAGTTACTTATTACATTCCTATTGGTATTTGCCATGGTAGCAGCTTGTGCTTCCAGAGCTGCAGCAATACCATCAGCAATCAGTTGCCGGATGGCAGCCTGAGTCATAGTTGGTGTTTCAGATGTTGATGTTCTCTTGGGAGGCATCTATTAATATATACAAGACAACATAGAATAAGATTCCATAAAATGATATAGTCATGTCACAAGTTAAGGTATGAAAATTCTCATTATAATACAAAGACTTGTGATCATTCTTTTATATTACATTGTAGGATATAACGGAAAATTTTGGAATTTAAGACTTCCAGAGATAGATACAGAGATAATGGAGTGAGTGATCCAATAGAAGGCTTAGTGTTTCTAGGTACAAAGGTTTGAGAAAATTGGATGGTAAGAGAATCATAGTAATCCCGGATAAAGATATAAGTCATCATACTACAGGATATAGGATAAATTTTCGACATACACATTGTATTATGAAACAACAGAGGTATAAACGGAATCACCACTGTATAAAAAATCAGTCTATATAATTTTACATAGCCAAAATATGACAATGTCCAATATTCATACATCTAGTGGTTGGATTCTAGAAAGCTGTAAATGACACAGATCTAATCTGGTGGTTCTCCCTTGTTTTTTTTAAGTTCTTGGATCTTGTTTAGAAGATTCTTGAACCTGGATGTCCTCAATGATTATTTCCAGAGATGAACATTATAACAAGTATCTGACTCATTAGGTTCCTCGGGGACTGGTTCACTTCCAATTGGTCGCGATATGATCCATAATGAGTTATCTAACTCTGCGAAGATAGACTCATCAAAGGGATATCCTGGTGTGGGTAGTTGACCTAACCGGTGATGAAGATCCTACTAATGAAGATGGAGATACTGGAATGGGTTGTAATCCACAGGATTTCTAATGTCTTTAGGTGGTGAAATAACCTTCGAGAGGAAAGAACACTCAGGAATGTCCGGTGGAAGTCGAGGTAAAGTTAGGAGCATTAGTAGAGGCAAAGCATCCCTTCTCATCGTAAATCAGAAGGATAGAAGTTGTTGTCCGAATACATGACTGTGTCACAACCCCAGTGGAAATAACATAAGTTATTTATATAGATAGTAGTAATAATTATGTATTAACCTCTACCAAATCTCTGTACATACACAATTCGGAAAAAAGCAGTGGCACGAGGACTATTCAATGGATGGAAAAAGTATTTATAGTTAGTGTATAACCCTTGTTCTCTATAACCATGAGCTCTTATACCAATTTGTAACGACCACCCATATATTTGACATAAAGCATCGAAAGCTATCTAGGTTTACTTCTTGATCAACAAACATAATCCAAGAAAACGACTTTAAGACAGAACAGTTTTGCAAAAATATGACTATCATTCAATATCATATAAGAGTTTTACAAAAGAGGTCACAAAATCTAGAAACATAAAGTTTGAATGATAATAGTTTAGCCATCTTTAAGTCCGTGCCACTCCGTGCCATAAGTTGCTCAATTACCTGAGATGTAACATGCTACAAAGGGGACCAACACAAAGGTTGAGTGAAATTCATAGGTTTTCAGTTATAATAGTTGAGTACAAGTTTAATAGTGGGTTACGTTGTTATATACCCATAAGTGTAATAATTTCAATTAGTACAATTATTATGAAAAACAGTATTATCATGGAAAACAGTATTATTGCCCTAAGCTCATGAATCACATATTTAAACTTAATAGAACCGAGAGCCTCTATCTGAAGACATACTAGGAGCTACTACCCAAAGAGATACTGGGAGCTACTACCCAAAGAGATACTGGGAGCTATTACCCAAAGAGATATTGGGAGCTATTACCCAAAGAGAGACTGGGATGTCTTATGGGAAAATGGAGGTAACTTAGGCAATAATATATCAGGATAGCATATACTTATGGAAAACCCACTAGTATTTAAAGATATTTATAGCATGAGTCCCCCACGGATTGTAAAAAAACATATAACGATGGGACTATTCCACAGGATGGAACATATCATAATATCAAAATCACTTGTTTTTAATTTGTATAAATAAAGCATGTATCCCCCTCGCATGTTTATAAAACATGTAAACAAGTAAAGGCGAGGTTATGAACTTCACCTTAATAGTACAGGGAAATCTGATTAATGGAAAAAGTATATCAAGTTAAAGTACGCTTTGGATCACGCACCTGAATGTAATCTGTCAATTCTTAGTGGGAATGGTTTATGTTTCAAAACTTTACAAAGTTTAACGTATATCTTTGATTTATTAAATTATGGAAATAGTAATCACTGTCGGGCTATCATACACCAGAAGTCCAATTAGTCATCGTTTAGGAGCCAAGGCACTTTAAATCGTAAACCCAGCAAACTCGTCAAAACGAAAACTCAAATGAAACCCTTCATATGAAATTCCCTAGTAACGTGATACGATAAGATTTGAAGTTTCTTCAAAAGTTAGTCGATGAAAAATTACGTTAAATATATAAAGCGAAAATAATGCGTCGATTATGATTAATAACAATAAATGTGTCGGGTTTTAATAAAATCGAGTTTTATAATATTAATATATATTTTTATATAAATTTATATAAAAATATACATAATATAAATAATTTTAGTTGCAAAATGGGCAAAATAACCCTTGTTTATAAACTTTTACAACTTTAATTCTTTATATATAAAGTATATATAATTTAAACCTTTAACTTTGAAACTTGGCAAAATAGGTCCTTATATTTATAACTTTATAATAAGACATTTTCCAGCCCCTTTAGTTATAAATTTTAGAAAGTTACGATATATACCCCTATAGCATGGAAAAATTTCCAAAACAATGTCAAAAACCAAGCAAGCTTATTTAAGGTTCCAAATGATATTTTTCAGGTTAAGCTTAATAGAAAAAGCAAAAATACTATGTTCTAATGTAACAAAAAGTTTAGAAAAATGATTCTTAGCTAGAAAAGTCAAACGTGTTTGTATTAGGGTTTTAACTAAAAACGCATGGGTTTGAGGATTAACAGGATTCAAACAAGAGTTTAATAATGATCATAAGAGTATTAGAGTAACATACTAATACAGAATATAAGTTTAAGAACAAGATCTTAGGTTACTTGAGCAAAAATGGGTTGAAAAGAGTTTTATGACTCGTACGCCTATAAATGGCTTCAAGACTTCGTTTTTCTTGCTTCTTGGCTTCTATTCTGAGCTGAGGGACTTCTCTTGATCTTCTATTGCTGCTAGGGAATGTCTAGAACTCCATTTGAGTGTGGTGAGATGAGTTATGAGGTTTGAATGAATGTATGTGTATGTGAACTGCCTATATAATATAGCGACTCAAAAACCTTGGTGCCCAAGTTTATGAGCTGTACAGTAGTGGCAAAGGTCATCACAATTGACTATTGACATGCTAGAGGCTGAGTATATAGAGCTAGGCACTAGATATGAGAGGTAGAGGGGGTGTTAAAAAGGCCACAACTAACCACAAGGAGACAAGGAGGTGTTTGTTTACAAGTAGCTTACAAGGAGGTGATGTAGGAGCTTGTTAAGTTGCTTGGTGACATGGTGGTGATGTCTTAGTGGTGCTTGAGGTGCTAAGGTGCTAGCTTAGGTTTAAAAAGGGTCAAAATGAAAGAAAAAGGGGTGACGAGTTGGTTTGATTTTGGGTTAGGATTTTAGGGTTTTAATTCGGGCTAGGGTTAGGGTTTAAACAGATATTTAGGGTTTAGATTATAAGGATTAAGGTTTTCGAGTTTAGGTTCAGTTAAAGGGCTTAGTTTTAAGGTTTAGGGTTTAGTTTTAGGTTTAAAGTGAAATTAGGGTTTTAGGGTTTTGTTTTAGGGTTTAGGGTTTTAGATTAAGTTTTAGAATGATTTAGGGATTATATTTAGGGTTTAGAAGTCATGCATTAAGTGATTGTACCTTGTTAACGTGGTTGTAAAAACCAAAGTGATTTAGGAGTAAATTGGACTTAGTTTTGACTTTCATTATTATTGACTTGTAACACTTGAGCTTTAGAAGTTGTAACTTATTCAGGAGGGAAAAGATAATTCAAATGTGATGCATTGTACACTTGTACACATGATTGAAGGCTTGCACATTCATTTTATATGTATACATTACAAATAATTAGGATTTTGATATAAACGTTTATGTTTAATGCTTGTTTTCATATAACATTTTGAAAAAGAACCGTTAAATGGATAATGTCTTGGTAAAAACATGATATTAAATATAGACATGACATATAAGGATATTTACATGTTATAACCATAGATATAGATGGCAATGAATATGAGGTTTTCCATGAGCCCGTTTACGTTAGAAATGTCAAACTAGTTTACATATAATGAAATGGAATCAAAACAAACTATTCTCGAGAAAAAAACATTGTACATAATATAGTAGTAGATAATACAATTGATGAAAATACGAGAAAATGACGAGTATGTTAAATAACTGACGATAATAAGTTTGCACACAACCAGCATTTCCAATAGATGAGATAGTCGCAAGAAGATGAAGAAAAATGATGTTAAATGATGTAGTTAGTCACCAATGAAGGGAGACATAACGCAATCATTCATATAAGCTTGACAGATTGTTTAGCTCGACTACTAGGCTAATTCAATCCAAATCTAAATCTATATACAACGACGGAGCCATGTGTGGGAGCCAGAGGGTGCTCGCTACCCACCGCCCACCAACAATGGCGACCTAAACCCAATGACAAAGTGAGAAGAAAAGAATTCAATAAATAATTTAATAAGCAATTTGAAATACTTGTTTTCATGAGAGGTTATTGTATGTCTGAAGAAGGATGATCCCAGAAGACAAAAAAAACCAAAATCGATCTTAGCAAAAAGTTGATATTAGAGACTTACAATTGTACTTTTATTTAAAAAGACAAAACTTTATAACCCCACATAGTTTATAACTTTGCATAATAATACTTTTTTCAAATAAACCACACATATAGTAGCTTCGATGCCTAAAAAAAAACAAGCAACTACAAAGAAATTTCTTTTTGAGACCCCCTAACACAAATTATCTAGCTCCGTCCTCTTCTATATAATTAAGATGCAGCCTATTAAGACACATTGCACACAGATACATTTATACATGTGATTACGTAAAATGAAATATCACTTATGTAATGATTCATTAAAAAGCGTGCACTATCGATACCCAAGCAAATGATACTGATGAATGACTGGTCATTGACTCCCATGGTTTATTCCTTATCAGCATGCTCTTGAATCCTTATTCAACCCTACATGCGAATGTTGACGTGCTCTCTATCAACCACGTTTCACTATTTTGCACCCTAAATGATGAAAACCTTGGGAAAGTGTTACTTTGGTGTTATTGAGAAAGACCTTGTTTCTAAGTACTCGTTAAGTCCACAACAAGTGGCTATTCTCAGTTGCATCTGTGCCCACACTGCATGAAGATTTATCTTTACACCATCCCTATTGTATGGGCTTAGTGGCAAGAGAATGGAACCACCTCAGTTATGCTATGTGTTGCGCTATAGGCTTGCAGTACCTATGTTCTCTGACAGTAGCTTATGCCCGAGTTGCAATACGCATCAGATGGACCAATGGGGAGATCACGCGGTTCACTATTCTAGTGAAGTGGGTGTGAAGTTTAGACATAATCTGGTGCGTGATATTCTTGTTGATATATGTTCCAAGGTTGGGATCATGGTGCAAAAGGAGGCTCCAATAGGTTTCCTCTCAAAAGACGGGAAGGATCTACGACCTGCAGACCTTTTACTATTTAATTGGCTTCAAGGTAAAGACGCATGTTTAGACGTGACGTGCATCTCTCCCTTTGCTGGTATGGGGGCGACTGCATGTACTCCCGGGGCAGCCTTGCATAACGTCATGGAGAAGAAAAAGAAGAAGTATAGGTCCGTATGTGAGGAAAATTGATACAAGTTCATACCATTTGCCTTTTCTACGTTTGGGGAATTCGATACAGATGCTTTGGATACACTTTCACGTATTAATCATTTCAATTACCACTCAAATATGGCATAAGAATGTGTATTTTATCTTTCATAGAGTGAGTTTTTGTATTCAGAATGGAGTGGAAGCTCAACTTGTGTCTAGACTCCCATCTAATTTTATGTCAGAAAAATTATATTAATAAAATTATTATTATTATTTAAAAAAATAGTAATAATAATAATAATAAAATATTTTTAAAAATTAAAAGTATAAAATATATATAAAAATAAATATAAATATAAATAAATATAATATAAAATAAATAAACAAATATATAAAATACTAATAATAGTAATAATGATAGTAATAATAGGTTTTATTTTTTTAGTAAACTGCAAAAAACATCCTTGTGGTTTAAATATATTTTGGCAAAAATTATCCATGTGGTTTAAATGAAAGAAATACCCTAAAGAGATGTGTTTTTCACGAGTAAAACTAATGACGTTAGTGGTGAGAGATGTATTCCGCCAAACGTTTCACCACTCAGGAATGATTAGTGCCAATAATAATTGGCTAGGGATGATTAGTGCCAAATACTACAAACCACAGGGATGATTTTTGCAGTTTACTCTAAAAAATAACTAAAATGTGGAGATCTTCTATTTTATCACTTTACATTTCTAGTCAATTTTTTTTCAACTGACTTTTTAATATATCTTTTTTCTGTTTTTATTTAACAAGGTGCTAGTTAAAAAAGTTACAAATAGTTCATACAAGAGTATATTAGATCTAGTATCCAATCATTCCAATTTAGTTTCAATGTCTTGTTTCCATGTAGAATCCAAGAGTGAGATAAGACTTTTATCTCATCGACTAAAGTATCTTTTCTTGGAGGCTTCAAGTCAAAGCAAACATGGTTACAATACCTCCAAATAACCCAAGTCGTTGTTTGGATCACTAATGTGTGCTTAATCACACATTGTTTTTACCCCAGAAAACACTAAATATCAGACTAATAACCATAAAATATGCTTAATTATATTGCAAATATGTTTTTATTGTGTTTTTATTTCTTGCTGGTACGATAGGATGAAAAACAAAGCAAAAACAGAAGATTTTGGTTAAGATTTAAAAGACGATTAACACTTTTTCAAGATCAAGATTAGTCATCAAATTCCCCGAACACGTATTAGAAAGACGCGAAATTTCAAGACCAAAGGTGCTTTCATTCATCCAATATTGGGCCGGACCGACCCACCATTTATATGGTCGGACCGACCCATACTTAAAGAAAGCTCAAGTTATAATACCACCTATGAATACATATTCCAGCCTAAGACAAGGAATCGGCCCAATATGCATACACGACCCAACAAATTAAAGTAAAGAATAAGATCTCAAGACCAATACACTCGGCCCAAGTTGAATTTGATAGACAATTTGTTGAATCGAGTTGATGACTTGAGAGTGAGTGTCCTTAACACTTTCCTAAATAATTCACATAGGGCGCGTGATTGCCCACTCTCACCCCACTATATTAATTTGTGGCGAATCCAAGATGAACACGTGGCGGGGCCACTCTTCTTTATATCTTTCGGATAATAAGAAATGGTACGAGGGAATGAGGAAGGATGCCACGTGCTTCTCCATAGTTATTGGGTGAAATCTTATTTCAATAGCGTCAATTGCCATTTTGTCATCTTGTGAATTGGTGATCGATTATAAATTTGCTGGCGTACCGGCAGGCTAATCAAGGGGTTTCATTCAATTAATAAGCAAACATTTCAGAAAAAAGACTATTTTACCCTTCAATATGACTCTCATTGGTTGGCTACTTGATATGACGATTCTGCCCTCACCTTACTTTTGCTATTTAAATATAAAAGAACAGACGCAGCAGTGGTGTTGGGTGTTAGATTTTTAGTTTAATTTTTATAGTAGTGTAGGTTAGTTTTAGGAGTAGTGTAGTATAGTTTTAGCTTATTGTAAAAGCTTTAATAGCTTATTTGGCTTATTGTAATCCATTCCTTTTAGCTTATTAGTAAAGATGTTTTGAAGATTGAAGTTCTTATTTTCTTATGGCTTATTCTTTTTCTAATCCTCTATTTTCTTTTCTTTTCTTTTTAAGCTTATTTTGGCTTATTGTTGCTTCTAGCTTTCTTCTAGCTTATTTCTTACTTCAAATAACTTATTAGATTTAGATCTAAGCTCATATTATCCAAATAAGTTTTTGCTTATTTTATCTTGTCTTCTTGTTTTACTTATTTGGTTGCTTATTTTTTTGCTTATGCTCGATTCGAATTGCTAAAAGGGTGTCATGAGTCTTCTACTCGGCTTATTCTTTAAGTCTTGAACACCCTTATTTTTGAGAGCTTATTATTTAGTTTAGTAGTTATAAAAGCTTTTTAGTAGTTAAAGTTTTCAATTGCTTATTTACTTTTAGATCTAGTTTTATAAATAGTTTTAAAAAATAGTTTATAGTTTTAATCAAAGTTTTTAGATCTTAAAGTTTTCATGTTACTTATCTAGATCTTATAAGAAGTTTTAGCTTTTAGCTTATTTGTCATAACCTTTTGTTTTCTTGTCTTATCTCTTATTTCATCCTTCCATCACCTAAGGCCGGAGCTTAAGGGTCTTATAAGGTTGATAAATAGATAAAGTTTTGATCTTTATGGTTTTTATGAAAGTAATTAGTAGATAAAGTTGACACCTTTATTTGCTAATTAGTGAAGTAGAAGCTTTTAGAGTGATGAGCTTATTTGTTTATTAAGGGGGGGTTTGGGATTGCTTATTGAAAATAGATTATTCGTTTTGAAAACGAATAATCAGATAATCAGCGGTTACAAAACATGATTTAGAAATGTAGTGTTTGGATTTGATTATATTGTATGATAACGCAATAATCAGATAATCAGTTTTTTAAGTGTTTGGCAAATTAGATTATTTGATAGTTTAATAAGCGAAATGACCAAAAAGAACACTAAAGTATTCTATATTTACAAGAGAAAAGGAAGTAAGAATTAAATGCTTGAGGGTAAAATTTTAAATTGATAGCAAAAGGAATAATGCGTTTTCAAAAAGCATGTCAGAGGTTGCAGTTGCAAAATGGTGTTATGATGCCTCGAAATCGCAAAAAAGTGATTATTATTTGTACATTACCAAACACTATTAACTGCTTATTTACGTTTTCTAAACGTGATAATCAAAAAATCATCTTTATAACGCAAACACAAACACCCCCTTAAAACAGTAAGGAATAAGTTATTGAAATAATCGGAATTTTGTTGTGTTTTTAACCAATTGGTTTTTATTTTGGAAGTAAAGAGACGTAGGTTGGCACTTGTTTAAGGTAACACGTGGCTGAAGACCTAAAGTGTCAGCTTCGATTTCAATAGAAGTCTATGGCACCTAGAGATCAAATCATAAAAACTATCGTATTAAATGGTTCGACACATCTGTTCTCCTTCTCAACTTTTGCTACTAGGCCAACACTAATTTTCTAGATTCGTGAGCTCTGAATTGGTAAGAGCGCCTGGGATATTTCTCAGGAAGTTGGTGGCTCGAACCCACCCGGATGTTAGACCCTACCAAATCGTAATCAAATCCCAAAGATGAGAAACAATGGGACATTCTCTAATTATACGTGTGGGCTAATAAAGTGTTAGGAAGGTTTCAAGTGGCTCCACGCAAACGGGCATCTAGTTGAGTGAAGGTCCACACCACACCTATCTAAGTTGAAGCGAGTAGGAATTAGATCAGCCATAAGTTTCCAACAATGAACATTGATTTTGATTGGAAGGTCACTATTCCATCTAGTTGTCTCGTTATTCAAAGGTAAGATGAAGGCTTCGATGCGTTTCCTTAAAAACAACACACTAAAATCTCTTTATATGTTTAAGGTGCAATCCCATCCATCTGGCTCTCATTTACCTTGAAGTTATTAAGCAACTTCAAAAGCCCATTTAATTGTGTAGTCTCAAACCCACTTCAGATGGGCCTTCTCCAATTGAAGTTAAATAATTGTGAACCATTACTTGGATTGCATATCTCACGAATTTTGCATAGCTTGTTTGATTCCAAAGAGATAATCTAGGAAACAAAGTTTTTAGATTGGATTCTCTAATCCAATGTTATGTCCAAAAGCCAAAACAAGTACCATCTCCTACTCTTCTATTAAAAATTGACATTAGGGGGTGTTTGCATTTAAAAGAGGTTTTTCAAGACCAATAATGTTTTTCCAAGGACTCAAAGGATTTAAGACATGTGTAATAGAGTCGTACCCGCCTAGCTTGCTGATGAGGTGTCATTTTATACACTTTTTCGAGGTCATTTAACCCTCTAAATCATGCAAATATGCCTAGATTATGTGCTTAATCGTTAGTTTTCATGTTTTAGCACTTGGATGGCATTTGGAGGAAATACACGTGACGTGGCTCATTTAGAGAAGAAACGGACAAGACTACGACTCTACGCCATTTAACTTGAAGAATTATACATACATAGCGTGGAGACAACGTCGCGATTACTAAGCGACGGCGTTGGGATTTTCAAAGTGATGGCGTCATGGATTTGGCTACGGTGTCAAGACGTAGCCGACTTACAGTGGCTCTAGAAGATTCTACACGGCAACGGCGTCAGGATTACTACACGACGCCGTCGCGCCGCTTTTCCTATATATATACAAAACTGATTTTAGGGTTTTGAGTGTGTAACATTTAGGAGACGAACCCTAACTTTTATATTCGAGTTTGGCAGCTTTTTAGGCCGTATTTAGGGCCTCAAAACCCTATTGTAACAATCTTTAATCCATGTTTTAATCAAGTAAAGTTCATTTATCTCTTTAATCTTTCAATATGTCTATGTATTGTAGAATGATTAGTGTTCTTTACCCTTCATAATCATGCTAGGCTAGATCCTTGAGTATATACTTATGAATTGCAAGGGGGGGGGGGGGGGGGGGGGGGGGGGGGGGGGGGGGGGGGGGGTGGTGAAACTTAGATTGTAATATCCTTTTTAATGTTGCTTCTTGTGATTGATGTGCGCGTTAGGCTTTAGAAAACTAGCCATAAGATATTAAATTGGCATAGACATATAGGGAAATGCGAGTGTATAGAAAGGATACCATAGGTAACAGTCTTCATACTAAGTTACCCCTAATATGGTTGATCCCTCTTAAGATATTTAAATTGCATGTAATATACTCATAGGGGCCTTGTAATAGTCTTCATACTACCTTACTTGTGCGTTGCCTTAACGGAATATTACGTAGACGGTGGGTTCGTGTAATTCGTTCATGACTTAGGAAATACTTACACAGATCATCACAAGTGTGATAAAGCAACAAGATTAGGAGAAGCAATCTAAGGAGTAGTGCATGATTAAGTAAATACGTTCGTTTATCACATAAGTTATCACCAAAGTATCTTAGATTTATTTTATTATTATTAGTTTAATTAGATAAAATAAACCAACCTCTCAAACCATGATTTTACATGCTTTCTATAAAATAAAAATACAAAAAGAATCTTCCCTCAACCCCGTAGACCTTTGTTAGATCTTGTTCGAGCCTTCCCAACCTATTCTCCTAGAGAACGATAACAACCCCCAAGTCTTGCCTTACTACACTAAAACGGTTAGGTACTCTGCCTAGGGAGTTGTAAAACTTCATGTTGAAGTCCTACGATGACCACATCAAGTTTTTGGCGCCGCTGCCGGGGAATAGTTAGGTTTTGACCATTGTTTAGCTTAGGTCTACTCGCTTGAATCCTTTCAAGTGAGATTTTATATTAGCATTCTTTTAGTCTATCTTTTCTTTGTTTTATTCGTTTCTTAATCACTCAATGAACCTGGGAGAGAATTCTGGAGGCTTAGGAGAGTCGCCTTGCGCCAGCATCAAAATGAATCTCTAGCCATAGCCGAAAGAAACCTCTTCGATGATGAAGTATCCTCTTCCAATGACAATGAAACCAAGCCAA
The DNA here is from genome assembly GCA_026074375.1 of Tanacetum coccineum. Lineage (NCBI taxonomy): Eukaryota > Viridiplantae > Streptophyta > Magnoliopsida > Asterales > Asteraceae > Tanacetum > Tanacetum coccineum. The sequence continues at coordinate 22,693 of BQNB010082815.1, forward strand.
TGACCCCTCTAAAAGCCATACGGGAACATTCTCTCCCCAACTTGGTCGGTTTTCAAAATCCAATCATCCTCCCCGCCGAACAAACGGGAAGAATCGTCAACTCGCGCGACATTTTGCTAATCCAAGGAACATGTACATTCCAAGGATTAAAAAGAAAAAACCCTCTCTAGCATATCAAGCACTACTTGAGTATCCTGGATAACATACAAGCTGACGGGGCCTTTCAGGGACACGTCTAGGCTACGTTTCTTTCACTTCTCCCTCAAAGGAAAAGCAAAAGAAATGCTTGACAGAACGCCTCCTTCCCAAATCATAACATGGGATTAACTTGTGACACGGTTCCTTAATTACTTCTTTCCAGTAGGTCGTACCTCATTTCTCCGAGATATTAATCTTCGATTCAAACAAGGGACTAATGAACCCATCAAGAGCGCATGGATCCGTTTCCAAGACTTGATCAAATATGTCCCTCACCATGGAATACAAAAATAGCTTTTAGTATAGATCTTTCATGATAACATATCTCAGGAAGACCGTGGGAAACTGGACCAGTTCGCTCACTTCCGTTTCAGTTCTCTCACCGAAGAAGAATATTGGAACCGAATAGAAGAATACACCCAGTATCAAGATGATCTATAGGACAACCCATCGCTATCTATGAACATTTCTTCAATCACGGGGGTAATACAACCCACATTCAAAGGACGTCTATAAAAGGCATGTAAACAAATCTCTTACCTAGAAACACCAACACGCGAAATAGGACTGAGAAACCCTTACCTAATCTACGATCTCTGCGGGGGAGCCCACAAGGCCAATGAATGCGACCAAAACAACCCAACTGAACAAGTATGCTTATCCGAGGGATACATCTATGACGAACCCTCTCTCCTAAGATTCTATCAAAACGGCGACATCCTGCCATGGGGAAATAAGCAAAAGAAAGGAGAAGGAGAAGGTGGCCTTAAGTGGGGCGTTAGAAGTAAGTTTAAGGACGAGCTTGCCAGTTTCATGCTCGAAAAGAAATTCTACACAAAAGGCATAGGGGAAATGCTTGACCAGCACCGTAAGGAAATACACAAACAATTTTCCCAGATCCTCACTATAATCGGGAAAAACAAGACCCTTGAACCGGAAGCGCCAACTTTTGCTATAACAACCAGATCTGGAGCTAACACCTGTGATCCCTCTTTTCCAGATTTGTTGCAACAAACAACCACCGACCACACTAAAGGGATAATCGAAAGAGGAGGATCCAAGAGTAAAGAACCAAACATCTTTCAGAATGAGGAGATCCCTCGATAACCCGCTCTCTACCATCCCTCTAAGTCATCCAATGTGCCCTTCCCCTCCCGATTAAAAAAGCAAAAATAGGATGACGATGAGGAGCGGTTCCTACGTATCTTCAAGCAAATTAATGTTAATCTGCCTTTCTTGGAAGCCATGATCCATATGCCAAAAGGAGCCAAGGTTCTGAAAGACCTTCTTTCATACAAGGAAAAGCTCAAAAAGGCAACCTCTTGGTCAAACTTAGTGAAGAATGTTCAGTCATTATCCAGAGAAGCTTGCCTCAAAAAGAAGGAGACCTAGGAAGTTTCACACTACCATATCTTATCAAATCATTAGCAGTGAAGAATGCTCTTTCCGATTTAGGAGCAAGTATAAACCTTATGCCACATTCCCTCTTCCAACGATTGGGGATTTCTAAACTAAAAACCAACAAATATGAGTATTCAACTAGCTAATCGGTCAATTAAATATCCCATCGGGGTCTGTGAGAACCTTCTAGTCAAGATAAACAAGTTTATCTTTCCGGTAGATTTTGTAGTCTTGGAAATAGAAGAAGATGAATTAGTTTCGATCATCTTGGGATGACCTTTCCTCGCCACCGCCCGAGATGTAATAAAAGTTTACAAGGGGAAGCTAAGTTTGAGAATCGAGAATGAAACCGTCACCTTCAACATTGGGAACTATGAGATCCAAGTACTCCCGCGATGACTATCTGCACTGCGCCGATCATACAGTAAAGCTCATCCAAGAACAATGGGTAGACACAGTCGACCACGATGGAGAATGGATGGAAGCTGAAGAAGGAAGATATCCGGACGAGGTACGGGCAGTTTCTTTCTACCCTAGGGCGAAACCAGTTGAGCGACTCGAGTGGAAAGCCCCAGAAAATCAATTAAAACCCTCAAGCGTCGAACCACCTAAACTGGAGCTGAAGGAGCTGCCTGAACACCTCGAATATGCTTTCCTACAAGAGTACAACCAACTCCCAGTAGTTATCTCTTCAACGCTATTTGCCACCGTAAAGGCCAGCCTTCTCGAGGTTCTAATGAACCATAAAGGAGCCATCGCTTGGAGTATCGCGGACATAAAGAGGATTGTCTCTTCATTCTATACTCATAAAATCCTCATGGAAGATGAATTCAAGCCAAGTGTCCGGCCCCAAAGACGAGTGAACCCAAACATTAAGGAGGTAATAAAAAAGAAAGTCATAAAACTCCTTGATGTTGGACTAATCTACCTGATGTCTGATAGTCCTTGGGTTAGTCCTGTTCAGGTCGTCCCAAAGAAAGGAGGGATGACCGTAGTCAAGAATGAGAAAAATGAGCTAAATCCTCAAAGAACGATCACCGGGTGGCGCGTGTGCATCGACTACCATAAACTAAACAACGCAACCTGGAAAGATCACTTTCCCCTTCCATTCATCGACCAAATACTCGAACGGTTAGCTGGGTATGAGTACTATTGTTTTCTAGATGGATTCTCAGGGTATTTCCAGATCCCCATCGCCCTAGAAGACCAAGAAAACACTACGTTCACTTGCCCATATGGCACCTTCACATATAAACGAATGCCATTTGGACTGTGCAATGCTCCAGCAACCTTTCAACGCTGCATGACGGCCATATTTCATGAACTGATTTAAGGATAGCATGGAAGTATTTATGGATGATTTCTCCATCTTCAGTAGTTCCTTCGACCATTGCCTCCAAAACCTAGAGAAAATGCTGAAGACGTAAGAGGAGACCAACCTTGTATTGAACTGGGAAAATTGTCACTTCATGGTAAAGGTAGGAATAGTCCTCGGTCATAAAGTTTCTGGATCAAGAATCAAAGTGGACAAAGCAAAAATCGAATCAATCTCCAAACTACCATATCCCACAAACGTAAAAGCCATCCAGAGCTTTTTAGGATACGCAGGCTTCTACAGAAGGTTCATAAAAAAATTCACAAGTCACGCGGCCAATAACCCAACTCCTCATAAAAGATGCATCCTTTAATTTCTCTGAAGAATGCATTCAAGCCTTTAATAAGTTAAAACATGAACTAACACGAGCCCCATCATGGTAAAACCATATTGGTCATTGCCGTTTGAGATCATGTGCGACGCAAGTGACTACGCTGTTGGAGCAGTACTTATGCAAAGGAAAGATAAACACTTTCAGCCCATACACTACCCCAGCAAGAAGATGAATGAAGCACAAGAAAACTACACAGCAACCAAAAAGGAGCTTTTGGCTGTTGTTTTCGCATTCGACAAGTTTCGTTAATATTTGGTCCTATCCAAAACCATCGTCTTCACAGATCACTCTGCCTTACGGTACCTCTTCACAAAGCAAGATGCAAAGCCTCGGCTGATAAGATGGATCTTACTGCTTTAAGAATTTGATATCGAGATCCGTGATAAAAAAAAAGGAGCCAAAAACCTTGCAGTCGATCACCTCTCCTGGCCTGGAGAACCCTGACCTAGGGAAGCTGACCAAAGCAGAGATTAGAGACTTATTCCCTGAAGAACAACTAATGACTATCTCGGACAAGAGTAATGAACCTTGGTATGCCAACTACGCTAATTACCTGGCTAGTCATATACTACATTTTCGTTTTACCAGCCATAAGAAGCAAAAGTTCTTCAACGATCTAAGGCATTATTTCTAGGATGAGCCATTTTTATTCAAGCAATGTGCGAACCAAATCATACGAAGGCATGTTGCTGGAAATGAGGCAGCCTAAATCCTTCATCAATGCCATAGCGGCCATCAGGAGGGCATCATGGCATTGTCACAACTGCTAGAAAAGTCTTCGAAGCTGGATTCTACTGGCCTAACATCTTTTGCGACGTACAAAAATTGGTCCGAGCTTGCGACGTATGTCAACGAGCCAGAAACATTTCTTCAAGGGATGAGACACCACAAAAATACATCCAAGTCTGCGTGATATTCGGCGTTTGGGGAATAGACTTCATGGGGCCATTTCCATCATCAAACGGGAGCAAATATATCCTTGTAGCTATTGATTATATGTCCAAATGAGTGGAGGCTCAAGCTTTTCCTGCTAGCGATGCTCGAAACGCAGTGAACTTCCTCAAAAGATGATTTACAAGATTTGAAATACCGAAGGCCTTGATAAGTGACATGGGTACCAACTTTTGTAACTACCAGATGGAACGAGCAATGAAAAGGCATGGGGTAATCCATCGATTCTCCACCGCATATCATCCACAAACTAACGGGCAGGTCGAAAACACGAACAGAGCAATCAAACGTATTCTTGAAAAGACCATTGGAAACAACAGGTAAGAGTGGTCTCACAAGTTGGATGACGCATTATTAGCATTCCGAATAGCATTCAAAACACCTTTAGGAACAACCCTATTTAGGATAATCTATGGCAAAGCATGTCATCTTCCTGTCAAACTTGAGCACAAAGCCTACTGGGCCATTAAAACCTGTAACATGGACTTAACCAAAGCAGAAGCAAACAGGTTTCTACAGATTAACAAGTTGGACGAATTAAGGCTTGATGCCTATGAATCCTCCATCTCTTATAAGGAAAGGACAAAGAGGTGGCACGATAAACGAATAAAAGCACCAACCAAATATGAAAAGGGCGATAAGGTGCTTCTCTTTAATTCATGCCTAAGGCTATTCCTAGGAAAGCTGAAGTCAAGATGGTATGGACCATTTGCAGTAAGCAAGGACATGAAAAATGGGGCGATTGAGCTTTACGACGAGGGTGGGAATGAATTCATCGTAAACAAGCAGCGTGTGAAACCATATCAAAAAGATGCATCCAATGTCGATAAGGACGAAGATATCACACTTGAGGATGAAGGAGAAGTCACGTAAGAACGTGTGACTTCGAGTCTAGCTATAAGACTCATAAATAAAGAAAAACGCTTTTTAGGAGGCAATCCAATATTTATTTTCCCGCATTTAGGAGTGTCTTGTGTTTTAATTCTTTATCGTTTATTCTTTTATGTTTGAATTATTTTGTAATCATGCTTTGTTTTGTTTTTAACTGCATCTTATTAACAATCAAAGTCATTTTACATAAAATAAGTGTAGGGAAAAATATTCGGTTTATAAAAACCAATTCAATCATTAAAATAAATTGTTTAGATTAATTTGTGTCAGTTTCGAGTCATATGATTGTAATGATTAATCCTCAGGTTTTATGCAGTATTTTTGTAAAACCAAAAAATCTCAACAAGTGTAAAATTACCAAAATACCCCTAATGCAAGAAAAGTACATAAAAGCATAAATAAATTTCATTTTAATTCTAGAAATTATAAAAATACAACATATGACAATTATGAAATTTTTGTAAGATTAAAATACTTTATATTATGTAAGAAAAATAATTAATATTATATATATATATATTTATGCCGAAATTAAGTATACTTATTTATTTATATATTGCAAATTAAATCAAAATAAATTAAGATAATGATAAAATAAATTTGGCTAATTATTAAAATCAGATTTGAGCTATTTGAAAGCCCATATGACTCGGCATAATTCCCTAGTATATCTTTTATATACATTTCATTTGATAATTCCTTAAAACAATAACACCGAAACCCTAATAAAATCAAGAGGCGGCATAAGAAATTTTTCCAGGGCAAGCACGATTTTTCTAGGGTGTTTAGAAGGTCAAGGAAGGTGGGAAAAATATTGGAAAGATTGTTTAAGGCTTGGTTCGATTGTGGTATTTGTTTTGGGTTCGAATTAAGCAACCGGGTTCAATAATTCATTAAATCATCAAGAATCATCAAAGGTATTTTTGTATCTCAATTTTCATCATATTAATTCGTTCTATGCATGAGAAAAATTATCATGCATGTTATTTTGATTTTATAAATTAAAACATGTTCGAAACCCTAATTTTTAGCTAATTATGAAATCGGCACAAATAATATTTGTAAAATTGATTTTATATTTTTCTAAGGTTTTTTATATCATATATGACTCAGATAAATTGTTGGAAAAATTTAGGATGAATTCGAATAATTATTGGGGATTTATCATTGTTTTCCGATTTCGAATAAAAGGAAAAAGGGGAAGAAAAATGTTTAAATGAATTAGGGTTATGGTTTTACTATTTTTTCTAGGGGTAATTAATGCTAATGATTGGGAAATAATTGTGTTGGTGATTGGGAAAAAATAAATTAGGGTTTTAGTGATTTAATTGCTTAGCCGAATTGATATTTAAAGTATAAGGACTTGATTTGTAAT
>BQNB010082816.1:0-29217 GCA_026074375.1 Tanacetum coccineum
GCCACTACCTCCATATTCCGGTCACTTCGCTATGCAGCAAGTGTTTCATCAAGTCATTGTGCCGTGCACACAAAGATTCATGTCCGCGTATATACCGGACGGGCCCCATATCCGAACGGGTCGGATGGGTCCGGACGGGCGCACTACATCAACCCGAAAGAAGACAAAACGTTAGACTCGATAAAGAGGGACACCTCTTTAAACCGTTGGACAATAACAAACACTTATGCAACATCACTATCCCGGGAATTAAGGAGCGATGTCTCCAAGGAGTACCGACACCCAAGGCAAAGGCTAGGCATAGGTCGTCTCCTTCATTCCCAAGGTGTCAAGAACAGTATTTCTAAACAGTACTTCAAGTAGTATAAATACCCAAGCATTTACTACTTGAAGGGCAACATTAATTGCACCACACACACATTTATTACTTATAGCCCCTTCGGCTCTTACTTATAGCCCCTTCGGCTCTTACAAAAGTACTTACTTTCACGCCCGAGCTTGGTCCTGGGTCAACACCCGGGGCGAGCTAACGGGTTTTTTGTCTTACTTTCAGATACCTAGGTGGATTACTCGTCTAGAAGCGTGGAAACTCTCCTATTTCCTCTAGAACGGTAAATTACTTAAACATAGGTGTTGACCATTTGGTATATTAAGTCTGCTACATTTTTTATCTTTTATATTTGATTATAGTGATATGGTGTTATGATTGGTAAAAGAAAGTGTTAGATCTGATGATAGTGAAAGAGGAGGAAGAGAGATGAGAGAGAAGAAAGATAAGAAATTAAGAGTATTTACATTTAAATAAATGAGGGTATATTAGTAATTTAAGCTAAAACTCAAAACTAAAGTTATGTACTTGCAATTGACACGTGGCGAACAATGGGGGATAGAGAGCAAGTGAGAGTTTGGCGCATAATGACTCCAAAAAATTAGGAAGAATTTGAAAAAACTTGACATATGGAACAAGGCAAATGTTATGGTCCCTAAACAGTAATTTTCTCAAACTTTTAGACATACCAAGTAACTCGTTTGTTGAAAAATATGATCAAGATAGCATAACAATGAAAGCACCATGTGATACATTGTTTTCCTAGAAAATGATACATTCAATTACAGCTACGTGTAAACAATCTTAAATTGGTTAAACCAATCTCCTCAAAATGAAGAGCTTTCTCTGATCTGAATATGTTGGTGATAAACCCTGTGAATTAGTCGGCCAAAAAGTCAAAAACCATGATTACCAGAAAAAACAAAATACAATGTTTTCCTAGCAATGGAAGTTCATACTGGCTTTGGTGTTGTATTCGAAATTTCTATCCAATGATGATAAAACAATACTGATTTATATGTGTATTTTAGTGTTAATGTTCCCACATCTAGAGCTTAAGATCGCATGTATCGGTGTTAAGAGACCATACGTGAACACCATAACGACTGGAACATATGTGAAGAGACAAAAAAATGTATGATCCGATGGTCATGACCACCGAATAGAAAAGTGATAATGTGAGTTCGTTTTATGTATGTGAATGTTTTGTGTGGTTAGAAGCAAATAGTAATGTTGGTATCAAACACTACATGATTTAGTTGTAAGAGGATACAATCTGAGTTATAGGGTTGACTAGTGTCCTGTAATGTCAACCTTACACGTTACCAGAAGTTATAGGGTCTCACGCCGTTATGACCAGTCAATGCTATACGTTGTTTTGTGTGTGTGTGTGTGTGTGTGTGTGTGTTGTATTCGTGTTTTATTGAGTTAAGTATGAGATATGAGGTGCACTACAACTTGAGTGATGAAGGGATATTGTTTTTTTTTTTCTTTTTTGTTAATTTATACGTTTTCAATTATAAAAAAAAAGTTAAGGCAACAACACGTTTTTCTATAACACGAGTTGTATGGCTCCGAGGCACTTGATGCTCAAAAAGCAGTAGGTGCAATAACGTATGTGTGGCATCAAATTTGGTTGCAAGTTCCTGCACCGTTTGGTGAGTTAGTTGGTGTAAGTTAGATGCTTCGTTGGTTGTGTTTCTTTGATTTTTTTTAACTAGTTTTTGGGATATGGGTTTGTTGTGTTAGAAAATTAGAATTTAAATGCAAGTTACTGGAAATGTGTTTTTTGATGTGTTAGTTAGATAACAAAAAGATGCAAGTTACTGCACCCACTCCTCTAAGATTGAATGCCGATGCCGATGCCGGTGCCGAGTTAAAGGGTATGAAAGTCAAGAAAACAGCAATGGCAATCCTGTAAATCCCGCGAAAACACAGGTCAAACTAAAAACCAAAAATAAAAAAACCCAAAACCCCATCACAGCCACACAACAACTATACCATGCCATAAATATATAAATATCTCCGCTTCATTTTCACGACCACTCCTCCCCTGATTCTCATTTCACCCACTCTCTTTCTCTCCCCATTTTTTTCAGATTCATTTTTTTTAAAAAAAAAATGGGAGAAGAGAAAGCAAAGCCAATAGTTAGTGGAGTATGGCCGACGGTTAAGCCGTTTGTTAACGGAGGTGCATCCGGTATGCTTGCTACTTGCGTCATTCAACCTATCGATATGATCAAGGTATTCTTCAGATCCTCTTGTTTAAATTTGATAGTTAGGTATTGAGATCTAATTACGCCTTAATTCTTCTGTTAGATGTAGATTAAGCTAATTAGTTACTGTTTTATTTGAATTTAAAGTTGTTAATATCGATTAGATTGTGAATAATGTTCAGATCTTGTTGTTGTTAGATGTATATTAACTTAATTACTAGTGTAAATGTAAGGTTTGTAGATTAACCTCTATTATAATTACTCTGTTTAGTTACGCTTAATATCGATTACATTTTCAATATTCCTGTTGTTACATGTAGAATAAGCTCACTTTTAGGCTCTTAAGTTGATTAGCCTTTTAAATGTTCAGATTCTGTTGCTTAATGTTAATTCTGTATTTTCGGCTGTTCAAATTGATTAGATTATCAATGTCCTGTTGTTGTTTAGATGTAGATTAAGCTCGTGTAATTGTAAAGTTAGTTAGATTATTTTCAGATCCTGCTGTTTAGATGTATGTGATAAGTGAATTGTTGCATATTAAGTTGATTTAGGCTTTGGATATTGTTCAAATCTTGTTGTACTACTTATTAAGTTATTGTGATATGCATTTTAGGGTGAAATTAAGTTTGAATGTTGTTCAGATCTTGATGTTTAGATGAGGATGAGGTTATCGTAACTGTGATAAGTGAATTAATTGTGTATAGTTAGGTAAAAAGTTACAGTTGATTAGGTTTAGATGTAGAATAAGCTCTCAAAATCGTAATTGTTCTGTATAGCTATGATTTGATTAGGTTTTAATTGTTTTCTGATCTAGATCTTGTTTGTTTGGATCTTAAATTTGGTTTTTGGTTATATAATGCTGATGTATTGTGATATTGTGTTTGTTTAGTTATGTGCGAGAGTTTGATTGTTTAGTTATGTTATTTTAGTTTTTAGATGCTCTTCCGACTTTGTTTATTTTAGATGAATGTAATTCAGATATTAAATGTTTTAGGTGTTAGATCTGAAATTAGTCATCGCTTCATAATGCTGGATTTGTGTGATTTTGACTTTTGAGTGAATAATTATTGTTGACTTTAAGATATGTGATTTTAATGTATGGATGATGATGGTAGGTAAAATTTTTCAACTGTTTTTCATTGTATTAAGTTGTGAACTAGATATTGTGTAGTTGTGTCACGGTTTCTTGTTCGTTAACATGGAATGATGCACTGTTTTGTAGGTGGGATCCAATTGGGCCAGGATCGGCAGTATCGGTGACAAAGAATATGCTTAAGAATGATGGAATCGGTGCCTTCTATAAGGTTTGTCTTCGACACTCGCATTCAGTTTCAGTAAGGTTGGTGTTTGTATGTGCTGTCTAGGTTGTGATTCGACGATTTAAGGCATGAGATATTGAAATTGGGACTTATTGTTGATTATTTAGATATATATGTAGTGGTGTATCTATGTTGTTTCAGTTATATTAGTTAATGGTTTGGTTCGCACATTGCAAGTATTGTTAAAATGCTGACATCCTAATGCGATTTGAAACACTCTATCACTTGTTTTGTTAAAAATAGTGTGATACGATACAATTTTATTGCGATGTATCTCATGCAACTTTTTTTTTTTTCGTTTTGTTTGCTACTCTTTATGAAGACTTTGTTTCTTTTTTGTTGCTCTAAGTTCATTATTGTGGGTAGGACCGTAGTGGTCTCATTCACGCACTAATTTCTTTCATATTGTGTCTGGTTTTATGTTTCATATATAGTGTGTATGATTAAAATTTGGTTTGATTGAACATTACCAAGTTCAGCGTTTACCGGTCTTATGGCATTATAAGGGATTTTCGATTTTTTAGACTCTAAATGTGTGTGTGTTTTTTTTTTTGGTAACCATGGTTTCCGACCTTTTAGACTCTAAATGTGTGTTTTTTAGTTCGTATTGTCTTATCAAAGTAAAAAAGATTGTTTTTGTATCGGGAAAATAACTAATATACCAAAATTTGTTGATTGTCATTACTGAATTTTTACGAATTCTCTTATCAGCGGTGCTCTTTTTTCTATCTAAGCGCCTTCCTTGTGTTTATCACACTTCTATTGTTACCTTCAATATATATTAGTTTGCGTGCTAAGCCTATAGTTTTGAGCAGGGTCTATCCGCTGGATTGCTTAGGCAAGCTACATATACAACTGCCAGACTTGGTACATTCAGGTAACACTTCGAAGTTTATTTCATACTTGCACATTCGACCATCAGATTAAAACATTTTATTAATCGATAATTCAATATTACGAACTTTTTGGTTGGTTATTCACGTGACCTTTTGTGTTACTCTTTAGGATTCTGTACATCACAGGCCTTGAGGCCAATGATGGAACTGCCCCAGCTCTTTACCTGAAAGCCTTTATGTGCGGTTGATGCTGGAGCCATTGGTAGCGTTTTGTGTGGGAAAGCCACCTGCTGATTTGGCACTGATCCGTATGCAGGCTGATGCAACTTTACCTCTTGCCCAACGTCGTAACTACACAAATGCATTCCATGCTCTGTATAGGATTACAGCAGATGAGGGAGTATTGGCTCTCTGGAAGGGTGCTGGTCCAACAGTTGTTAGGGCTATGGCATTGAACATGGGAATGCTCGCCTCTTATGATCAAAGTGTTGAGTTCTTTAAGGACAATCTAGGTTTTGGCGAGGCTGCTACAATTGTCGGTAAGATAAAATACACATAATTCTATTACTCAGATATGGAGGTGAAAATTACAAGCCATCTTCTTATGGATGTTCTCATTTGGGTTGTGTTTATCTATAAAAGGGTAAATTAAAAAAAAAAATTGCCTAAAGGTGAATGGGTTAGACCGATTAAAAGTCACTTATTCGTTTCATTGAGATAACTTGATTATTGTTGCAATCGTAACTAACACATTAGTTAGTTAGGGTAAACATAATTTGGACAAAAAACTGGTTAAAGGTCCAACTGACCGAGACTGTTACAGACCATACCAAAACTGACCCCTTTTGACACTTGCCCTAATTTGCTTATCTAACCACTTTGTAGTCAAATATCTAAAATACCACTTAATAAAGGACAGTATAGGGAAATTCTGTGGACCAAAATGAACGTAGTCAAGATTTTGTGATGATCGCTGATGTGCATAATGGCAACATGGGACTGGAATTTCGGCATTAAAAGAAATCATGCATTTAGTTTGCGTCTTATTTTATGGGTAAATTTGGAGGTGTTTTGTTCACATTGTTGTTTCTTTGGCAGGTGCAAGTTCTGTATCAGGGTTCTTTGCTGCAGCGTGCAGTTTGCCTTTTGATTACGTGAAAACTCAAATCCAGAAGATGCAGCCTGATGCTGAGGGGAAACTCCCCTACACAGGATCTCTAGACTGCACCATGAAAACCCTCAAGGCTGGAGGCCCCTTAAAATTCTACTCAGGGTTTCCCGTATATTGTGTTAGGATCGCGCCACATGTCATGGTACATCTTTTTAACTTCTAAATCAATGTAAATTTTGATTATACAAATGATTACACCATAGTTATTAGATTTGACTTCCGAATTAAGACGGTACTGTATATCTTTCTATGTTTCTGACTGTTGGATTATTTGCTCGACAGATGACATGGATCTTCCTTAACCAAATTCAGAAGCTTGAGAAGAAGGCTGGTTTGTAACTTTGCTTGCAGGGATATAGAGACGTCAGCACTCTATCAGAAATAATACTCGTGTTGTACTTGTTGCGGATTTTGGTTACTTACACACCTCCAAGTGAAATTGTTGAATTCATCCGAGTTGTACTTTTTGAAATGAACCGTAGAATTGTTGTAAGCCATTTGGACTATACTTCTTTAGGGTAGGGATTAATCTTGGAACATTTCTTTTGACATACCGGCAAGAATCCAGTTCCTGGATTCTGCAATTTATTGTTGGACTTGGTGATTTAAAATGTTATTCTGAGCAAATAAAAAACCATGTGCTTCCAATTAATCTTAGCGCGTTCAAGTTTTTTGCATCAATATGCCATTCTGAACTTCATTCCGCGGTTATGTATTCGTGATCAGCAGTTCTAGTCATTCACATTCGGGTAACTGTTAGGTATTTTCAAAATTTATATGGGTTTCTGACGCCTGAAACATGTATGTCACCTATGTCGGGGTGTCTTATTTTTATATGTCGGGATTGCATTCCATAGCAGCAAGTTGCGGAATACAATCCATAAAACGAAGAGTAAACTGTAAAATACATCCCTATGGTTTTAACTTTCTCACATAATACATCTCTGTCAGAAACTATTTGCAGTATACATCATTCGTTAGGCAAACGTTTGCCACAATACATCCCTGAGGACGAACGACGCAAATATTTTTTCGTTATCTTCTCACGAGGGATGTATTGTGTAAAAAAACCACAGGGATGTATTTTGAAAAAAATATATATATTTTTAATTTTTTATAATTTTTTTGTTTTTAAATTTTTTTATAATTTTTATAATTTTTTTATTTTTTTTAATTATTATGATTATTAATATTATTATCGGCTGTTTTTATTTTATTTTTGTATATTATTAATAAATTATTTTTTGTTTTTTTATCTGTTTGGTATGTTTTTTTTCGTTTCTGACCATTTTTCTCAGATGTTATTATACGTTTTCATCCGCTTTTATCAGTTTAAATATGTTGTAGTAAAATTTTATACGATTTTGGTACGTTTTATCCGTTTTTTTCAGATTTGTCCGCTTTTGTACATTTATTGATTATCAGTTTTATCCGTTTTTTTTGGTATAAAAACGTATTAAATGTACAAAAACAAAAAAAAACGTAAAAAACAATGTATAAAAACGTACGTTTTTTCATTTTTGTACGTTTTATGTTTTTGTACATTGTTTTTTCGTTTTTGTACGTTTTCGAATGTTTTTATACTTTTTGATACATTTCGTTTTTCTACGGATGAGAACGTAAAAAAGCGGATGAAAGCGTATGAAAACGTATAATAACGTCGGAGAAAAACGGACAAAAACGAAAAAAACGTACCAAACAGATAAAAAAACAAAAAATTATTTATTAATAATATACAAAAATAAAAAACGGCCGATAATAATATTAATAATCATAATAATAATATTATTAATAATAATTAAAAAAATAAAAATATTATAAAAATTATAAAAAAATCAAAAAACAAAAAAGAATATAAAATATTAAAAAATATATATTTTTTCAAAATACATCCCTGTGGTTTTTTTACACAATACATCCCTCGTGAGAAGATAACGGAAAAATATTTGCATCATTCGTCCTCAGGGATGTATTGTGGCAAACGTTTGCCTAACGAAGGATGTATACTGCCAATAGTTTCTGACAGGGATGTATTATGTGAGAAAGTTGAAACCACATGGTGTACAAGTTTAACAGAATCTGATTTACTTTACTAATGATGCCAAAAGATTACTGATTTTAATTGACACTTCTCACGGCTCTATTTTTTATCGAAAGAACTCATTCTTTTGGCATATAATTTTTTTTAGATCTAAATTCACACTTTGCCGTGCATGGGTATTGTTACTTGCAAAAGAAAAGCCCGTGAATTTTTTTTCCTTACACTAGATTAGCGTTGCCAGCTAATAACATGATGTTAATTAGGTGATCGCTATATCGTTCCTCAGCTTGGGGCCAATTATCAGCCTGTGGATACTTAAGGTGAGACTTAGGGGGTGTTTGGATTTGCGCTTTAGAAGTGATTTTTTTTTCTTCATAATTATTGTGGCTTTTAATGTTTGGATTAATGTAATTTTTTATGATGTTGTGACTATTTAAGGGGTAAATAATATCAAAGTTTTTTTAAAAGTTATTAAGGCATCTTTTGTTAAGATTGTTTTTATAGCCATTTTATGTAGTTAGTACTAATTCCCAAATAACGCAGGTGATGTTTGTGAAGGAGAAGGGTGATTATTAGGTACGCATGGCCAAATAGATCATGTGGGTGAATGGGATGAGATATGAATTGCAGTAAGCGTATGGGATTGGTAAATTAGTCGATGGTGTTGATTCTGATGGCAATGATCCTGGTAAAGAATGTGTCATCTGTTTATCCTAACTATGTTTTTGCTAGACAAACTATGGATCTACCGGATAATGTGTGGCGTAAAACACAATATATGACACTTTCATGATCATATACATAAACATTAGTTGTTGGTTTCAGTGTATTGTTCAAATCCCAAATCACGAAGCAAATATTGATGAACGATCTACAAAGGAATCAGCCGATAACGTTTTTGTGCACAGAGGTAATATAGTCAATTGGTTTCGTATTTAAAGAAATTGCAACTATATGCGGCATTGTAAAAATTTAATAGACATGCTTTAAGCGTGTAGTCTTTTTCGGTAACCCTAGCGTAACCTCTTTCAGCATGTACTTATTTTGATGTTTTTAGGTGATTGTCATGTCATCTGGTACCTTAGCTTTTGTCCAAATATCATCATGTTACATACTTACGGTCAGCTTTTGGAAATAGATGTTGACAAATTTGAAAATGTTGGTGTTTCGCGTATCAAGAATCATTGTTCTAATGATCTACAGTTCTACACCATAAGGTAAATCTGGTTCTATATATTTTCTTGAATATTTATATGCATCTATGATGTCATATTTTGATCAAGTAAATTATTTATGTTTATTGATAAACATAACTGTCAGTTACGGGGTGTTTGGGATTGTGTTATAAATTTGTTTATTACTTTTTTGATAGTTCTGAGAGTTGATTAATTGATCACTTTAGGAATTGCTTATGCCAAACTACTTATTGTAGGACGTGTTAGGGACTTTTACCAAAACTACATTCGCCTTTTAAAATAAGCAAAACGTAAAAAAATGTACAATGCCAAAGATAGTGTTTGGATTGACCTTCGGGCTAATGGAATGGAATAATCAGATACTCAGTCGATTGAGTGTTTAACAATTTCGACTTTTTTAAATGATTTAATAGGTCAAGTGGTCATAATCTAATAAGCAATTTGAACAAGCAACTTTTGAACTGCTTATTTTAGATTACCATAAACATTATATTCATAGCAAGCACTCAAAACTGCTTATCCGCTATTTTGAAATGCAACTAGCAGATAAAAGCATTTTTTATAATACTTTTTGACAATAAGGTTTTTGTAGCACGAAAAGTATTACATTATAACTTACAAATGGATATGGTTTTTTTCTGAGGAAGCAGAAAGAGAGTATATGGATAATCTGAGTGATTTGAGTTGTGTTGAGTTTGCAGTAGTTTGCGGGGATGTTAAGTTTCTTGGAATGCACAGGGAGATAAATTGTATAATCATGTACACATTTGATTAAACTATAGTTATATCCGTTTATAATAGGGGTGAGCAGAAACAGCAAACCGCACCAAAACCGCAAAAACCGCACCAAGATAAAAACCAGTGGATCGGTTTCTAAAAATAAGAAAAACCGAATTTGCGGTGCGGTTTCGGTTTTACCCGTATATCTGCACCGCTATATCCGAACCGCACCGCAATTGCTATAAATAATAGTTTTAATAAAAATATTTGAAATTTTTACTAATTATCTCTCAAAAATTTAAACATGTGGCTTTTAAAAAGGCGGGCTTTCTTTGGGCTAAAAAGTATTAAGTAGATTTAGGGGTGTGATGCGGATGTGGTGTATTTACAATTTTATCAGTTTTATATTTTTTGTTTTACTAATTAAGTGTTTATATTTTCAGTTTTATCTCACATGAATATAATTATAATAGTGTATTTACATTAAGCCCAAAATTACAATTTGGTTCAAGCCCAAAATTTTTATTGGGTTCAAGCCCAAAATTAAAAAATGGTCATATGTGGTGTGGTGCGGTTAAAACCCGAAAATCCGCATTTAAAAACCGCAAAACCGCAAAACCGAAACCGCAGGATCCGCATGGTGCGGTTTATACTTTTATAGAATCCGCAATTGCGGATGCGGTGTGGTTTTTGCCAGAATCCGCACCGATCCGCACCATGCTCACCCCTAGTTTATAACATAGGATCTCCTCCTCCAAATTTGATTAATATATATATCAAACATTTAGTATATATATTTCATATTGATAAAGCAAAAAAATTATTTTGACATATCTCATTTCTGCTTTAACTCAGGTGCATTATGCATAAATTCGTAAAAATAAAGTCCACGTCATCCACGGTTTCTACTTGCAGCTCCTCACCAAAAAGCCTCGATGTTACATTAGCAATGAACTCGGTTGGATTATACATATATATATATATATATATATATATATATATATATATATATATATATATGTTAAAGTCTAAGTCATCTAATATTTATACTTGCACCTTCTTGCCAAAAAGCCTTGATACTACATAAGAGGTATGCTTAGTGGTATAACTATTAAGTTTATTTTTTATTTTGATTACTGTAGGATCCCGATAATCACTTCCACTTCATATAACGAATCACGAATCGATCAAGAAAAGAGATGAGATGATTTCTAGAGAGAGAAACTACACTAGTGAAGAGTTGAGAAGTGTAATTAAGAGGAATGAATATTAATGAAATCAACTTGTGTGTGTGTACCTTTTCCAAAGTGGAAAAGGTATATATATACCCCGACACTTAAAGTGACGTGCGGGATATTTTAACTAGGATCCGGGCTCGGGTCTTACTTGGGATTAAACCCGAAACATATACAATATTAGTTTAATTATCGAATCCCATTACCGAACTTCCTATTACAACATTAACTAATTGATTGACTCGAGACTAACATACATAATGACGAACTCATGTTTTTGACTCAATATTTAGGCTAAACAATCTCCCCGACGTGAGAATTCATTGATGACACCCTTCATGAGATCATGAGATTGCTTTTGTCAGTTAGGCTCATGGGTAATTGGTCTTTCTCTTTGTTCTTAGTTGTAGGTTTGTTCCTTCATGCTTTGTGATCTTGACTTTGAGCCTTTGTCATTGTCTTCATCCGTCCTTTACATCTTGCGATCTTGTGTCTTTGGCCAACATTCTCATACTATGCCTCCATCTTGAAAAAGCTCAAATCAAAGTTAGCGAAAGTCTTGTCTTTTAAATCTTGAGCTTTTCATGATAGATTGTCTTTGTAGAATGAGCATGAACATTGGAATGAATCGACTTTTGTTTATTGGATACTTCCCACCGTTTTAACCTGCAGGTTTTACGTTAGTGATAGACCAGAAAATTGCTTTGAATATCAATCGATATAATTACTTGGAAAAGCCGATTTTGTACACATCGGGAGTTTTAAGCTTTTATCAAATTCATCAGACCATCGAATTCATTAACTGACCAAATCGATATCCAGTTGTCACAAGTTTGATTCCATAATAAATCTCGAAGTCACCTACCAAGAGCTTGTTTTGATCTGACTCAAGCAGTATTCCATTTTCATTGAATACTATAGTACCACTTGGATGTTCCTGGAAAATATCACAAGGATATTACTAGGACTCTTGTTAAACAGCTTGCGAACTTGATGATTGCAACAAGTGTATTGAAATGGAATATGTCCTAACGAGATTTAGATTGATCTCTAGGCTCTAGACTCGATTAGTGCATTTGGGTTTTAGTACTCGGAGGCTAGAGCAGACTGCCACCTATTCAGATAATCAACACTCTTGGAGTGAGATGTCAATAGATAACGTGATGTATCACCATGACAATAAGACAAGTTTTCTTTGAGAGAACCCGAATGGCTGGGTAAGGGTATGTATTGCATTACTTGGTTCATGATGTCTTTTCACTGTCAGCAATCAACGTGTGATTCTGACACATATGTATTAGACCGTTAACGGTTTTCTCTTCTGCCTTGAGTTGTTGAGGGCTTCTTTGTGTCACCACCCTTTATACATACATATCTTTTTCATTCTTTTATGCCTTCCAATGCTACCAGGAACGTCATTACTAACACCTTATTGTGATTGTTCCAGTGTTAGCTCAATCTTAGTCGGCATTATTCCCATATACATTCATCTCCAATCATTCCTAGACTACTATAACTACTTTTTTTTGGATTATCCTAGGTAGATTCCTCCGTTCTGGTTGGATCATAGATTTAATCCTAACCTAACCACCTTATGACTTCAGAATCATCGTGAAATTAAGATGTTGTTGGGTATAAGACAAACCATAAACCCTTTTTCTACGTTCCACACATTGAGTCGATAGATCCATATTTAATTACTTTTCTCCCCTTATTTTAAATAATAAACACTTATTTTTGAAATACCATTGGTAATAAAATATTCTTGAAAATTCTGTGGGAGAAAAATATATCAGCTGAATGGTTTTGGAACATTTTGATAATTTTTGAATAAATAAAACTGTGCGTGTTGATGTTATCCCAAAACATTAAAACTTATTTTTCAAAAAACTCCCCTCCACAAGATTGGACCCAATTAAAAAATATATTGTCTTTTGAAAACATTGTGAGTGGTGGATGTTGAACACACAATTTTGAAAGATTATGAATTGTCCATTAGAAATTCTTGAAAAAATCCGTGTTCAACTTTTTAAAAAAACCAAATGTTAGAGACTTCTCTTCTAACGGTAAGGTCATGCCACTGATAACGTACACTATCCTTTTCTTGAGCTTAAACATTGAATTCTTGTAAGTAACAGCTCAAGACCAAGAAATGTTATTTTCTCGTTGTGAGTGATAAGTTATAACATCCTTTATTTAAAGCCCAGGGTTAGTTTGATATTAGCACAGAAGCCATTTAGAAAATTAAAAATGACATTTTTGAAACTAATTGCAACTCTCAGCTCGAATTATACTCATTTACAACACTACTCCCGTTCAAGTTAAGATGCGACATTTCTAAGCACTGTAAATGTAATCGATTCAAGATACATGTTCACGATGATCTTTTTGAAATTTTTTGTTTTTTTTGATTTTGTATTTTCTTTTGAATTTTATATTTTTGTATTTTCTTTTCTCAAAAATATTTACTTGGTGAGTCTGATGATGATATCAAGCTGTCTCATATGTTAGAACCTCCAGATCAACCTGGAGTCAAACATCTCATACCAATCCATCTGAAAATAAACTTAAACCGATGTCCCTCAGGGAAGACTTTCGTAAACATGTCGCTAATTGGTATTCAGTTCGACAAATACATTCAAAATTAATACCATTTTCAACCTGTTACCTTTATAAATGATACCGAGTCATGGATTGCTTTGGTCTGCGAATGCTGTACGGGTTGCATGAGATGCTATGGCTGACTAAGAGTTTTGCAATACAACCGGTCTTTTGTTGTAGTTGAAGGCCATAATCTTTAACTGTATCCCTCATCCACAACTTGAGCACAACTTACAGATAACGCCACGTACTCTGCCTTTGCTGAATACATTGCAGTGCAATTTTGTTTCTTTGACATCCAACTTACTAGCTTATCACTAAGGAACTGTATCCCTCCAGAAGTGCTTTTGCGAGTATCAATGCATCCGGCATGATCATCGTTTGAAAATGCTGTTAGATTAAAGCCAAAATCCTTTGGATACCAGAGTCATATGTTAGTGGTACCCTTTAGGTATTTAAAGATTCTTTTAACCTCCTTGAGGTGCTTTTGTGTTGGTCGTACTTGATAACATGCACAATAGCATACTACTTGCACTAAGTTTCGTCTACTAGATATCAAGTTACACAAGTGACCCGATTACTATGATTATCAGATTGTATAGGGCGAATCCGGGGTTCTCCGACTCAAATCTAACAAGACGCTTAGCTAGATTTTGGGTTTATAGTCATGGTGTACCAAATGGAATGACAATTGTCCATATTCGCTTTTTAGCAATTTCTAAAGCGTACTTGGCCTTGATTGTTAAAAATGCCTTTTGGGGACCCTGGGTGGATCTGAAGTCCTAAGAAAGAATTTCATCTCCCCCATTAAAGACATTCAAATCTATTGTGCATTAACTTTTCAATCTTTTTGAATATTTAAAGGTTTGAGACCCATAAATTTGTCATTCAACGTAACTCTCACTAGTAAAATATATCCTTCCCGAATTTTTATCTTGAATAAAGTTGGGGTCAATTGTACCTAGTAAACCTTGGACATCAGGAAGTTGGAAATTTTATCCTCCAGGCTCTTGGAGCTTGCGTTAATCCATACAAAGGCAATCCTCAGAAAGTAGACTTTTTTCCTGGATGATCCTAGATCATTCGAACCCTTCTGCTGAGAACATAAATCCTCTCCTTCAGTGGACCATTAAAAATGCCCGTTTTCACGTCCAACTTATAAATTGAAAAGACTTGTAAGTTTCGTAGGCAACAAAAATCCGAACTGCTTACAAGCCGAGCAACTGGTGCAAATGACTTCAAATAACTACCCTCTTCCTAGAGCATAACCTTTAGCTACAGTCCATGCTTGTTTTTGTTTGAAGAATTATAGTTGATCTTCATCTTCATGTTCTTATATAACCACTTACTGTAAATCATCTTGCAAAATGGTTTGTCGACTATTCCCAGACTTTAGTCTGTCGAACTGATGAAGTTATCCTTATTGGCTTGATCCATGCAGAATCAGCCATTGCCCTCCCTTAATGTTCTCTCGTTCAACATAATCCACCTTGACGCGACCTCCCCCCCCCCCCCCCGCCCCACATTTACACATTTTAGGATCTGTGGCAAGCTGTGTCTTTGTTTGAACTGCATGGTTGGATTTCGACAAACTTGTTCTAATGGATGATCTCAGGTCCATCGGTAATCAGACTTTGTGGTTGAAATAAATGCTACATTGGGGTATTATCATGTTGCGTGAGGAAGGCTCACCAATTCTTTACCCGTTGTTACAAAAAGGATTGATAAATTCACTTCTTGAAATATGCATTCAGTGCTTGATCATAGTTGTTGTCCTCAGCTGACCTGTGCTAGATTGTAATATTCTTCAAGTAAAGGACTGATGAGAATTCCAACCCTGGTTGTGACAATCTGTCTCTCGCTGTAGAACAACATTTTTGTCTTGGGACATGAGGTCACAGTTGTCATAATCTAACGCCTTTGTCCTTAGGAAACGAGGCCTGAAGAGACATTATCAACAAACATCCTTGTTCGATGTGTCGAGGTCTAAACGGTTGTGATCAACATCATTTATTTGATTTTCATCAAACTTAATATGAATGGACTCACTATTAATGTGTTCTCTTGTTGTAAACCATGAATCGCTTCGACTGAGGAGAATACCTATCCATACACATGGATCCCCTTTTTCTTTCATCTATCTAAATTTTCCCATCTCTAGTTTATGTAACAAATGCAACCAAGATGTGAAAGATGTTTTATTGAAGGTTTCTTGTCATTAATGATTTGATACGCCGTCTTTTCATGAGTCGATATGATGATTGATCTATTCTGAGTATAGCATGCGGTTGCAACTGCTTAAGCCCAAAATGATAATGGAAGCTTAAAAGCTGAATGCATAGTTTGAGAGCCTCAACAAGTGTACAGTTCCCGTCTTTTGACAACGCGTTATGTTCAGTGTTCGAGGAGTGGGAAGTCTGATGTTCCATTCCCTTTTTTCTTTGAAATAAGCATGGATTGTCTTGTTTTAAGAACTCTGTCCTTTGTTAGTACAAGACAGTAATAAATTGAGCTTGAACGATTGCTTTGAATCATCGTGAGAAAGTCTTTATGAACGTCCTAGGTTTCATCCTTGGATTCGTAAAAGAAAAAAAAGACAAGTGTATCTTGAATAGTCATCAACAATCACCAGAAAGATATTTCTTCCATTTATGCTTGCAACCCGCATTGACCCCCACACAAGTCCTGTGTAGCAAATTCAGCCTTCCTATAGAACTTGGAACAGCTTTTTGGACTTAAATGAGCTAATTTTGCTTTTACTCATTCACAAGAACGAACAATGTTGATCCTTGACATATTTTAACTTAGGTAAGCCTGTCACAATATCTTTCTTGACATAAGGTGATGTAATCGAAGTTAAGATGGGAAAAGTCCTTCGATACCATAACCCATGCTTGAGTTTGTAAGCTTTAGCCATGAAATAAGATTGGAGTTGATGAAGTTGTTTTCTGGAAGAGTATTGGTAGAGATCGGATTCATGATTACCAGTTAGTAATCATTTTCCCTGAAGAACTCTCACAAAACAGTAGATTTCCTGAAATCAACCTCCAAATCCGCAGCACAGAATTGACCAACCGAGAAAAAATTGTGATTGAGGCCTTCGACGAATAAACCCTTTTGATCATGAAATTTCTGATTAGATCTCCATAACCAAGATTAGAGCAAAATTGACATTCCAAAACGAATAAGTACCTAACAATTCTCCACAAAATTCACAAACACTTAAGATTAACCCGTCATGTGCTTTTGTGCATCTAAAGTCAACAAATAATAGATATTGTACATCTGCAAGAGAATTAGAGGACGATGGATACATTGACAAATTGATCCAAGGAAGTTTGATATCTTCAAGACATTAGTAATCCAAGCGACAATGTCCTATAGTGGGACTAATACTTGTGATACATCCTAACTTTCCTGATTTTAGGGCCATCCATATCTTTTTGGTCCTATGTGGCTTTTGTGTCCATTTTATATCTGATGGACATTTCGTAGCTATCCACCATGTCCTTCCTAATTTTATATTCTCATACAACTCTTTATAGTAACCTTTGATTTCTGAAATAGTGGTATTGATCAACTGTTTTTCTTATGGGGTGTTGCAACAGATTTATTCACTTTTCTTGGGTTTACTAGGTACTAATAGGCACTACCTTAGGCTTCTTAGTTCTAGCGGTCACGTCATTCAAGTATCTAGAAACACAAGCATCATGATTAGAATTAAACACACATTTTCCACATTCAGCACAAACAGCATTTACATTCAAAGTTCTAGATTTTGAACTGTCATTACACGCAGTTACATACTTTGTTTTCCTAGAAATACTTGAAATCCTATGGTGTTCTTCTACTTCCTTGTGGTTAAACTTCACTTGACTATTGTTTGGCATAACCTTATCTTTAACTTGATAGCTCTTAAGCGGTGGTCTGCTAACACTAGTAGAGTGATTTACTCCTGTAGATGTAGACACGTGAGGATTAGTGGATATGATGTGATTGAAGTTGTGGTCTTGTATGCAATTCACGTTCATGGGATTTTACACGTCTATGATTAAAACCGATAAATAAATTAACGGGATTTTACAAAATCAATAGAAAACTATGAATGAATAATCGTTTGTGTTTTCTGGTTTGTTTGATGTTAGATTTGTCTTTTAAGTCCTTGTTTAATGTTTAGGTTAATGATTTGTTATGATAAATTAAGTGTCGTTATATGTTCAAAGTCCGAAGATAACCTAGATGATTTTACTTAAATTAATAAGCAAACCGCCACCTTGATCAAACCAAACCGCCACCAAAATATTAAGCAAACCGCCGCCTAATATGTTGAATCAAACTGCTGCCAATATAAAACAATAAGCCAAACCGCCGCCTATTGTTTAACAAACCGCCGTGAGATTTTACAACTCGCCGCCTAGATTTTTCTAGCAAACCGCCGTTTATTTTGGCAACTCGCCGACAATTAAATAAGCAAACCGCTGCTTCCTTTTGATCAACTCGCCGCCTGTTTTAGTAACTCGCCGTCTAGTTGTTTTTGTCAAACCGCCGTCAAATGGTGAAATGGATAGAGTAACGTTTCCTTTTTGCTCAATATAATATTCAAACCGCCGTGTTAACCTGTCAAACCGCTACACAATATGGCAACTCGCCACCAAATTTGCAAACCGCCGGGTATTATAAAAGATTATTTAACTCAACTTGCCTTTGACTTGGTCAAACCGCCTTGTACCGTTTTCCTAAAAACGTGGATCTTGTCCCCTCTTTTATCAAACCGCCACTTAGATAATAATAAAATAAGCAAACCTCCATGAAGAACACTTGGACGAATTAAGCAAAATCAAGCCTTATGATCTTTCTAGCCATGAAACTAAGCTACAAAATACAATATTAAGTGTGTATATGACGATTAAACACACCTTAACTCGTATATCTTTGTGAATCTTCCAATATGAAGCATCTCTCCACGAAGAACACAAAAAAAATTCGAACCTTATAAGCTTTGATTTCGAACTAGAGCCTTGTGAATCTCTTGTAATAGCAACAATACAATGTTTTAACAAACGATTTTCTCCACATTTTCTTCCTAACTTCTTTTGCGGTTCAAACTGATAAAAGATACTCCAGTGAGGGTGCTTTGAAAATTTCATAAAGACTATTCTGTTTTGTGTAATCATATGGTTTAACATAATCTTTATTCAATTTTGATCTACTCTCATTTGCAAGAGTCATGGTCTCTTCCCTATTAGGGGCAAATCTGTTTGCAAGATCAGAAGTATCATATGGGATCTCATACAAACAAGGCTTTTCAGATTGAGCTTTCTTGAGGTACCTTGGATTAGCAAAGGTTGGTCTACCATTATATGTCGAGCATTTGGGTGCTAACATATGAATGGTCTGAATTGACTGATTACGAGTGTAAACAATTTCATTCAAAAACTTTAATTGTTTGTCCATTTCAATCATCTTGTCAATATCTTTTTCTTCCTTAACCTTTAAATCCGAAATGACCTTACTTTTCTCTTTGAGTTGACCTTCAAATTGTGACTTTGTTAAGACGCTTTTTACTAACTCATCGTGTTTTTGTATTGACAACTGTAATATTTTCATAGGCTTGTGTTTTGAAACCTCTCTTTTATGTCAATGTCTTTACGAGCTAATAGTCCTAGAGTTTCATTTAACTTATGTTTGAAAGAATGTCATAAATCAATCGTCCAGGTCATTAAAGGCTATGTACTTCTCAAGCTCATTTTGTTTGTTCTGAAGTGCAATAAGACAACTATCCTGACAACTAGTAGCCTCCCCTAGAGCCCTACTAGTCTCATCAAGGTTAGTTTTGCACTCCTCTAGTTCTTGAGTCAATGATGCGTTTGCTTTCTTTAATTGCTTTAAAATCGTTTTGTTTTCCTCAGTATCAAGAGTTAAGTTTGCAATTAAATTAGCAAGCGCAGCACGCTTATCAGCACATTCTGCAGTATTATTCTTAGAATGTTATCTTTCATGGCAAACATTTTTTCATCATTGTTTTGTACCTGTTCCAATGGCTGATCAGTTGAACTGGATTCTTCTGGTAAGACCTCCTGAATCTTTGCCATAAAACTGTAATGTGCTTCCAATTCCTGTTCATCAATCTCTTATCGTGTCCGCTAGCCTATCTGCTTGCTCAGCTTGCAGTGGAAACACGTGCTTAGCTAGTTTGCACATCATCATCTTTTCTTGTGATACGAGTAGTCTTTAACACGCTTTTGGCTTCTGCATTCCTTTGATAGTGGACGAAATCTCTTATAGTTAAAGCACTGTATCCATTCTGTTGCATACCTGACTTTACTACAGTTTCCCTAGCCCCATCAACTGTTCATTGTCCTTTGATTCCTAAAAACTTGCCCTGAGTGATTGTTCGTTGTTATACCTTGTGTGTATCTTTAGTCTTGTTCTTGGAGTATGAAAAGTTCGATGGTTGTTGTGTTAGGTTTGTAGAGCCTTTTGAATACTTTGCAAGGAGTGCCAAATTCTTTTGATTGTCCTTTATCCCTCTTGGGCGTGTTCAGGTCACTGTCTTCTTCAGATATAGACCAGATTGAGGTGTAAATGGTTTGGCGATCTCTATGCTTTGTGTCTAGTAGATGCACTTGGTCATTGTGGAGATGATGTTGTATTTGTTCTCTGAGGTTTTGGTGCTTGATAGTAATTATCTGAGTATGTTGAGCAGCCGCAAGAAGTGCTAATGGATTTTCACTTTTGGCTATTCTCTCAGCACGGATCTCATTACTTTATTTGATATGCTTCAGAATGTTAAACCTATAACGTTAAAAAGTGTGTGATATGAGATGGTGTATATTTCTTTTGATTGCTTGACAACCGTCACAGATCTTGACCATTCTGGTTGAAGTTGTTGAAGAATTGAGCATTCACTTGCATTGTAGTAACCTGCAAGTTGTTCCTCGTCAAATATTCATCAGGTTTTAAAAAAGTGAGTAATGACGACTCCATTGATTCTCCATCTCAAGAAGTAAACTTCCCAAATTCCCAGAACAGATTGGTCTTTACATCTTGTACGTTCAATGATTCACCCTGTTGTAGCCTTTCAATGGCTATCCACATCTCATTCGCTGTTTTACAAGCATCAACAGTGGAATAGATATCATCTCCAATACCAGTTAAAAGCAAGAAAATTGCTTCTTTTTTAGACAGAAAGTGTTCTTTGTTCTCTGGAGTCATGTTCAATATTGTTTCAATTGTTGTATGTTGTTGTATTGCAGGATTACCTTCCGTTGCAGCAACAGCTTTAAACTGTTACGTAGATGGTACATAGGGACCCGAGATAGGTTTGCTTTTTTAGTCCCTCACCATTTGGTTTCGTGTCAATGTACCATAGAAAACGTGATCTCATTTGTAAATATCTTCCTGGTCCAAGCATTGGTGGACGATCTTTTGAACCAGCTGCCATTATATTGTTGTGCATTTGACTATCTGTTGAGGATGTATTGACTGGAGTAGACATGATGAATGCATGATTATGAATGATGAAGTGTGAAAGTTGTTGGATCTTAAGTGGATATTATGTGATAGAAGTTGTGGTCTTGTATGCAATTCACGTTCATGGGATTTTACACGTCTATGATTAAAACTGATAAATGAATTAACGGAATTTTACAAAATCAATAGAAAACCGTGAATGAATAATCGTTTGTTGTTAAGGTTTGATTGTTGTTAGACTAGTCCTTTAAGTCCAAGTATGTAAATTAAGCCCTTGAGAGTTGTGAGTTAATGGTCCAAGGTTGGTCAAAGTAAATCAAGTCTCAACGAAGAACGATTGTCAAATCTCAACCAAGAATGTTGGACAAATCTAAATAGACAAAAACGAGCTTCAGGTAAAATGCATAAGACAAAATTCACCTTGAGACAAAACGATAAGATCGTAAGACAAAACGGACAATGACGCAAAATGCAACCATTTTTGAGGACAAAACGCAATTGAACAAAACGCAAGATCTTTAGCAAACGCAAGTATTTTTTGCGATTTGCGGCAGCATAAACGTTTGTACTTGCTTGCAAAAGTGGTCTTCAATAAGCAAAATGCAACAACAATTAATGCAAAAGCAATTCACAATAACTTTTTGAGGTCAAACCGGAAGAAGTCCTTTGGGCAAACGCGTTGCGATGAAGCAAAACGCAATCATGAACACACTCTTTAGTGAGTCAAAACGCAGCCATGAAATAATTTCATGATTCTTGATACTAAGAAAAAAATCAAATGCTATCGAAGACAATGTCATGTTCTTTTAATAATTAAGGTAAAAATACGGAAACCAGAAATAGTGATATGTATGTATGCAATAACCAGCAGGTGAGATGTTGTATCTAGAGCCTGCGGTAAGTAAAAAGTTCTTTAGACACTTTTAAGGAACAAAACATAAGATCAATCTTGGATTTTTGTTCGCTATTTTTTTGAATAAAATAATAAACAGACCCGAGACCACGACATTCCAAATCAAACACAAATCCACCCTTTGCTCTGATACCAATTGTAGGATCCCGATAATCACTTCCACTTCATATAACGAATCGCGAATCGATTAAGAAAAGAGAAAGAGAGTTGATTTCTAGAGAGAGAAACTAGTGAGAGAGTTGAGAGAGAATTAGAGAAAAAAGAAAAATTATTAATGAAATCAACTTGTGTGTGTGTACCTTTTCCAAAGTAGAAAAGGTATATATATAGCCCGACACTTAAAGTGACGTGCGGGATACTTTAACTAGGATCCGGGCTCGGGTCTTGCTTGGGATTAAACCCGAAACATATACAATATTAGTTTAATTATTGAGCCAGATTCCTGATACTTTCCTATTACAATGTTAACTAATTGATTGACCGAGACTAACATACATAATGGACGAACTTCATGTTCGACTCAATATTTTGAGGCTAACAATTACCAATAAGCTCTCCTAACATAGAATGCTTGAAAGAGGTCCTTTTTATCATCAATTTTAATTCAATGATATATAAAATAAAAATACTTTATTGATGAAAAAGTATATTGCAGATTCATAAGATGTGATGGTTTGAAGATAGTGATGCAGAGCATTAGCCATTTGCGCAAGCACTAAGAGCAACTTGAATGCTCTTAGGTATTTCCTTCATTGCAACTTATTTAAAGTGCTTTGAAGAGTTTTCAACAACCATTTAAGACATGTTGACACTTTGTCTATTTGACTGCAGCTTAAGGTAGAATGGAGCTTATCTATTGACGAGAGTAGGTAAATATTATTATTTAATAGTTTTGTGGTTTATTATGGACCAAAAGTTCTTTGAAGAAGTTATGAAACTAGCCCGCCCAAGTTAGTTGCTGTTTGAGTTGATCAATAGTCTATAATATCATTTCTCCTTTTTGGAACTTAAGATAAGGCTGCGATGATAAGTATGACACCAAGAAGACTGAAGTCACCTCTCAAGCCTTGATAGGGTTCGAGCTATCCATTTACTATCATATTGAATCTTTGTTAGAAAGCCTCATTGCCGGTAAGACGATTGAACCAATTCAAAAAAATTCAAAATGCAGAGGGTATATTGATGTGTTGAATTTTATTTAGAAAAAATTGATTCAGTTTTGTTAACATTTATGTTCATGTAATGGGGAACGCCTGCAAGGCTGCAATTGTATGTTAGATTGGGATGAGAACTAATATAATTGAAGCCAAGATTATATCAATTGGGAAACTTGGTAGTATGTGTACAAAGACATTTATTTCGTATATCAATAAGCACCATCTAATTTATTTATTTCTTCTCATACTTTTTTTACATATAATACATGATCATTTTCCTTTTCTTTTCAATTGTTGTGCTTAAGATATTTGTTGTTATTTATTATTGATTTACGTCCAATTGGATTTCTTCAAGTAATATTATGAAGCTAACCCGCCCATCGGGCGGGTTATGAAACTAACCCGCCCATCGGGCGGGGTTATGAAGCTAGTTCTTTATATAATAAAAATTTGTCAACTAGTTCTTTATCCTTTTTCCGGCGAGTGTTCATGTGTTTTTTTACGGTAAGTGTTCAACTGGTTTGTTCAACTCATCAACAGGTTTGTTGGTGTGCGTGTGTGAGTCTTCAAGTCTTCAAGGATGCGACTCAGGTACTTCGATCTTGGGTTACAGCCATTGTGACTGACATGGGTGCACTGGTGCTTAATTTTATGGTTGGTTGTGCTTTTCTTTCAACTAGGTAAACTAAGAAAAATGAGTTTAGCTATTTGTGGTGAAGTGGACGGATGATATCCAATAAAGTGTCAAGATGTGTGAGGTGATAAGATTCTCATGGGATTTTAGCTATTTGGATGTTTTTTAAATCATTTTATGTTTAGGTATGAATTAAAGATTGATATACCCAGAACTGTATCACAGGTTTAATTTATTGGAGGTTCAATTTATTGGAGAAGAATGTTGACGGATGAAATAAGGGTGTTGGTTGACATTTATACTTTAGTCTATATGAATATGCATGTGGAAAATAGAACAAAAATAAAAAAAAATACCGAGGTGCGTGTAGTATTTTTAATGACGTGGATATTATTCGGGTCATATTAGTATAATTATCCTAAAACAACAAGTTACGATGGCTATATTGATAATAAAACAAGTATGTTTACTAGATGTGTAAATTTTGAAAAGTACGTTTTTAATTAATGGACTTAACCGTTAGAAATTTGACGCATCAGATCATTGATATAATTTAAATTTACTATTTCTAAAGTCAAGCTCCAACAACTCTTCAAGTTATAGACCATACTTGGTCCTCTCATTTCACATCACATATTTACTATATTACTCAAAATGTTGGACTATTTTATTTTTGTCTATTTTAGTTATATACACATTATGTTGTTAACATTAATATTTTCTCATTTTGCAAAGTTGAAGGTATGGTTCGTTGCACCAAACTAAAAGAAAGAAATGATGAAAGGAAGATAGTGGTTGTGTATGTGTGTCTTGTCACTTTTTGTACATTGGAGGAGATACAAATAACTATGCTATAAATATGGCTTGTATCTATGAGTATATTGTATATTGTAAACTAATGGAAAAATACTATGACAAAGAGACTCCAATAGGTATATGTTTCGGAGTTTCGGAGTTTTGGATTAGGATCTTTTGATATGTCATGTTAACCAATCAAATACAAAATAAATTGATAAAATTTTTTCTCTTAATATATATTAAGGACTCATTTTTTATTCACTCCTCACATTACATATGACATAAACCTATCATGTTGAAACCAAACTTGAAAGAATTTTTTTCCATATCTTTCAAAGGTATTTTACATCTTAGTGAATGTTGTGTGTAAAAAAAGATGGCTAGCGTTTTCACACAATGTGTCTATCACTTTACTTTTTTTCAACTACAACCGAATGGGCTCTTTATTATTATGCTTTTTAATTCTTGAATTCTGAGTACAATTGAAAATATTTTGTTTTCTTAAATAAATTGTCAATTTTTTAAAACTAAGAAAGAAAAGCAATAAAAATTAAAAAAAATTGAGACTTTATATATTTTTTTAACAAAGACAATTTGTCTTGTGATGGAAAGAATAATTTGCTATTATATTATTATAGTATATGTTACTTATTTAACTAAACCAATCATTACAAATTTTGAAATTCTTTTACAAATTACGCTAAGAGAACATAGTGTTATATTATAACTATAAAAAATAATTTGTGACACTCATGTTACATGATTAAATAGGTAACATTCTTTAATCAACTTTAAAGTTTCTTAACTATTGCTGCAATATTCATCTATTCACAAAAACCTTATTTATAAACATCATGGGCCGTGCTTAGCACGGCATAAAACCCTTCGTAGTATTTATACACATAACATGTGAAATGGAAGAAGCTGGTCAAGAAGAAGACGTCATCAGTTATGTTTTCTTCATTTTTAATTTTTATGATTTTTCATAAAGGCCCTTCAAATATTTAACTCTCTACAAAATGAGTTCACATGTTATAATAATATAAGAGCACTTTTTAAATATGGATAAGGATCCTCTAAATGCCTATGTGATGTAAGTTTTACTTCTATAGTTGCTTCTTTCTTTTTAAATTGAAACGGATAATATTTTTATGGAGTGAAATCCAGAATATGCCATGTGCTTGAGTTTTATGTATAAGTACAATGCTAAAATTATATGAAAACTTTATAAAAACATATCATATTTATTTGTGTAATATTTATAAATTCTATGTCGCGACTTTATTTTTAGGTAGCTTGTAGAGTTTTACTCGGTCTCTCGACGTTTATATCTCGCTATATGTTATCGTATTTCATAAAAGTGCGTTCATAGCCCATTTTTCTCATTTAATGTTTTTCAAACTCCACGGAGGAGATTACATGCTAGTTTTGCAAAAATTGAACACAAATGATTGATGGGTATGCTTGACCCGAATACGTGAATTTAGTTTTACAATATTGAACACAAGTGATTGATGGGTATGCTGGACCCGAATACGTGATTTATTGACATTGAGTACCTTTTTGCCAAAAAGTTCCTAATTTCATGAACCGTTAATTACATACGTGGTAAACGCTAGTACTATGAATAGATCTATTAGGCTTGACAAACCCTGTCCGAGTGAGTAGTGCCCACTTGAGTACATGTCGAATGGATGCATTGTATTGAGAATTAAGGTAGATGGCAATTATACATTCGATGGGAAAATCTCACATTATTTGGTTAACGTTCGGTGTCATGAGCTTGATGCAATAATATTGTTACCTGACTTGTATGTGTTGTAATGTCACTCGATGAACAAAAACTTGTGTTCTACTTATTTACTTGATAAACTCTATGAATGCACTCAACATTGTTTATTGACGTTTTTCGCCTGTTTAATCATAGGTCTTAAAGTTGTAAGTTTCTTGGATGGGAGTTGCGAGCCGTGTGGATATCATTTGAAGACTCTACTTGGCATATTTTCACATTCGATGAAACTATCTTTTAAAACTTTATGGCATGTTCAAACTCTTTTGTTCTTTTGAAACTGTAGGACCTGCTTGCAAACTCTGATATTTTATTGTATCGAATGTGAAAAACTTATTTCATAACGTCTCTTTTTGAAGGGTCGTTTCTTATTACTTGTACTTTGTGCTATGAAGTAGCACCTCCGGTTGCATTCCACTACATTTTGAATTTTGAGGTGTTACAAGGACTCTTCGACTTTCATCGTGTGTTTGTTGAGAATTATATAGGTTTTGTTATTTTGAGAATATCCTAGGAAAATACCTTCGTAAGAATTTGGGTCAAACATGGTGAGGTAATATTTTGTATTTAGTACAAAGCACTTACTTTCATATACTTTGAAGTAATCAAGAGTAGGTTTCCTACCTCTCAAGATTTCATGTTGGTCCCACTTCATAAGATCGAATTTCTTAAGCTTGTATAAGGATTAGTTATATTAGATAAATCTAACACAACTATAGTAGAAACTTATTTGAATGTATTAAAGATTATACAGAATCTAATCTTTAATATTAAGAAGAACTATCAATGAAACAGTAATTATATGAACATATAATTCAAAAAACAAAAGCTCCAATATTATAAATAATACTAATACTCTCAAACTATTAGGGTTACAAAGACCTTGAAGCTATGATAATTCTATGAATGACTCATATCAAACTCTATGCCCTATAACATCCTTTTATACACCAAGGAGTCCTAAACGGCTTACAATACTTTCCTAAGAATATCAAATCTTTTAAACAAATAAGTTATACATATCTTTTACACAAATAACTCATATAAATCACATAAGTAGTACTAACTAACTCAGCAGTACTAACTTCTTTACTAGCAACATTAACTCCTTCAACAGCATTAACTTTGTACTAACAGTAGTAACTTTTGTACTAGCAGTAGTAACTACTTAGCAGTTTTTCTTCTAAGTCTGTGAGCAGCACTAATATACACTAGCAGTACTAACTGTGTACTAGCAGTAGTAAACACTTAGCAATTTTCTCTGATGTTCTTGAGCAGTACTAACATAACTAAGCAGCAATAACTCTAATATGAGCAGCAGTAATACTAGCAGCATTAAGAAGGCTTTTAATCCTAACAATTCTCCCCTAAACTTGATATTCTTCTT
The DNA here is from genome assembly GCA_026074375.1 of Tanacetum coccineum. Taxonomy (NCBI): domain Eukaryota; kingdom Viridiplantae; phylum Streptophyta; class Magnoliopsida; order Asterales; family Asteraceae; genus Tanacetum; species Tanacetum coccineum. The sequence goes on from BQNB010082816.1 coordinate 27,815, forward strand.
CAAAATCATTAAGTTTCTTTATTTAAAAGCTCCATAATCACCAGAAAGATGCTTCCAAACACTTCATTGATTCTTAAGCTGTTTATGATCAATTTACACAACTGATAAGCCATTTTACTTTCATAATCAATTTGAAGCTTCTTTTCTAACATCATTGAAAGTGTAGGTGGTGTTAGAGGATACTTCTTCTCTACCAACATGTAAAATCTACATAGACTGCATCCTCAAGAAATGTACTCCACATGAGTCATCCAGCTTCTATTCCAACACTTTGTATCCGTTTTGCAGCTTCTATACTTCATCTTCTACACGTGGTTCAAACATTATTTTCATATCATTCCATAACAGATAATCCATGCTTTCCACTGGTCTTGTTGATCCATATCTAGCTTTTACCAACTTGTACAAGTCCTCCAAATCTTCCCTGTCAAATCTTTTAAGCATTTGACTAAAGATCCTGTACATTTGAGACTTTTCATTAGCTTTTATTATTTTATAATAGCTTTTCTTTCCTTCTTTTTGGATCTTCCAGTCATCAATCCTTGGAGACTTAACAGATAAAGGAACAGCATCAATTGCAACCTCTTCTTCATCTGTAATGACTTCCATTAGACTTTGAAGCTCTGCTGTGTCTTTATCCTCATCCACCTTCTGCTTCTTAGTACTATCTTGTTGTATCAGCTTTTCTCCTAGCGCTTTTCTTTGCTTCCACCAACTCTGTTCTAAAGTCTTCAAATGTATTTACCCTTTTGAATGCTCTGTCAAACATCTCTTGGATAGAATCAAACCCTTTTGACTTCAAATCTTTGAGCTTGTATCCTTCCATGTTCTTTAGGTAAGTGCACATTATTTGTCCTCTTTGACTTTTTGTTTGGTGTTTGTTCTCTCTTTTGTTGGTGGTTTGTTTCTTTTCTCTTCTGCTCTTTTAGCTGCAAAATGCTTTCTTCTTTTCTCTAAGAGTTGTTGAAATAATGTATCTTTTTCTGCATCAGACAACTCTTCTTGTTCTTGTGCTTGTAATCTTTCAGCCAGTTGATGATCAGAATCAATCTTTGCTTGAATATCATCCCATTCTTCAATCAAAGCAATATTGGCTTCTTTTTCTTTTTTAGCTTTTTCTCTTGAAAGTCTTTCTTCTTTATCAAATTCAGCTTGTAAATTTAAAGCAGCTTCTTCATCAAGCATGATTTGAAATTTCTTCTTCATAGGCTTCACAGGTTCTTCTATTATTATTCCTTTACCCTTGTCCTGTGATTGTTGTGAATAAATTGTTGTTATTATTGTTGTTGTAGATGGCTCTTGAAAAACAATCCCTTTCACCTTAGGTTTTGAAGTTTTTAATGCTTCAAGTGCTTGAGCCAAAGTAATTTCTTCAGTAGTTATTATAACAGTTGTTGCAGCAG
>BQNB010082817.1:1488-29216 GCA_026074375.1 Tanacetum coccineum
GATAAATTTACCCGTCACGACATCCGTAGATTATTCTATGGGCGCTTCTCATTCTATGATCCCATTGTTGATAAAATAAAGGAAGTCAAACAGGTAGTTAAGAAAAGAAAATGGAAAATCCAAAAAATATTAGGAATAGTTGGTGTACATATAAAAAATGGTGAAAACGGGACTTGTCAAAGCTATTGATTCTTTAGTTCCCCTTGATGAACACTTAGCTACTTTCGAGGTTATTAGTCGAGGGGGATTGAGATTCTTGGTTTTCTTAAGTGTTTACTTCATAACATTGCGTGAGGACACGACAATATCTTAGTATGGGGGATTTAATATGTGCTTAATTACACATATTTTATATCTAATAAAAAGAGCCTAAATGACCAAAAACAGACAAAAACTACCAAATATATGTTTGTTTTGCATTTGTGTTGTGCAGGAAACGGATATTCACAAAAGGACGAAAAACAAAGCCAAAAACGACAAAACTAAGCACGGAATGGAAAAGTGTGAAGCCAAATTAAAGCCAAAAGTCAACCCCGACAAAGTCAAGTCAACTCCGAGAAGCTGAATCAAAAAAGAATATAACTTGAGGGACTGAAATTGCCAAATCCCAAAGTTATATTACTAAGATAAAAGGACAAGGGCTGAAAGTGCAATTTAAGTGAAATACAACTTTAGGGGGCATTCCTGCCAACCCCCTAACCTTGTATTATTTAAGGACTACATTTGCAACTACACATATATCTCTCAGGGACCAATTGTGACTTTTCCCAAAACTTTACCCCTTCTCCCTAAAAATTAAATAAGATAAACCCTAACCCTACCCTTTTTTCCCGCCAAAGCTCAACCCCCCTAATTTCTAATCACGGGTACCCTTTCCTCTTCCCAAAACACTCAACCCCTCTCTTTTACCCTCCACCTTTGATTAAACCTTGGTTAAAACTTTTCCCCCTCCTCCACTATTACCACAATCACATGTTGCCATGCCACCTTGGCAATCCCACACAATTTCATGGGATTTGACACCAAATCAACAGCTATGATGACTTTTAAAGAATGATCAAAGGCCGGGATTGAAGTTTTGGTTTGCTCTCACCAAACAAACACAACAAACACAAGCAAAAGAAGCTCAGCTGCCTATAAAAGAAGAGAAAGAATACATAGCCAAGAGTAGTTTTGAATCTAGTTAATTTTTCAGTTCTTAGTTTTCAAGTGTAATTTCATTTTCAAGTTTACTTTTTTAAACATTGTACCAAATCTTCAAGTTTTTAATAAAAGTGAAGTTTCAGTTTAAATTCTTGAGTTACACATTGCATTACTGCTTGTTATTTGTTCAAATTAAAAAAAGAAAAAAAATCACAAAAAAATGACCTCAGCTTAAATATTTAGATGATAAGCCGAAATTGGATGGGCTTATGCACTCACTAGCTTGTTAAAAACAAGCTAGAGCTTGTTGACAGAAGCTCTAAAGAGCATTTAAGCCTTGTTTAGGGCAAAGGCATTAGTAAGATTTCATTCCCTTTCATTTTTCTTAGTTTCTACTGTAGCATTGCTTAATATTGGCTTATCAAAGTCCACTTTACTTATAGCTTGCTTATTTATCTCATTTCTTGTCATTTGAACCTTCTTAGCTATTTTCTTTCTTTGTATTTGTCTTTTTGGTCCTGTCTTTAATTAGGTCATCTATTGTCGAATTACTTGTTTGTCTATTAAACCTGCTTGTTTCTTTGTTTCCATAAGTCACTATTATTCCCATTAAGCTGAAAATAATATGGATTAAGGTTTGTTCATTAAAAACCAGCTTAATCAGCTTTAATAAAACCCTTTTTCAAGTTTAGGTCTGTTTGGTTTGGTGGTTAACTGGTTTTTTGGGTCTCAAACTGGGTAATATCATGTTTCTGGTTTTTTAAGTGAGTTTTAAATAGTTAAAAGCAGGTGTTAATTGCGTTTTTTTGAGTTTTTAAGTGTACAAATTTATAAAAAATCATAGCTTGTATAAATTCTGCTTAAATCTTGGAGCTTCATAAGCTTATTAATTAAGTTGTGTGAATAGAATCGTTTAAGTCAAGATTTTATGATAATTTATGTTGTTTAATGTGTTAATATATGTTAGAATAGAAGTAGCTATGACTGCTGTGTATTTATGAGTTTTACAATATTCTGTCAAAGTTTTGCCAACCAAGTATTGTAAAAAGAAAAAAAAATAGCTTTTAAATTTGTCTATTGTGGCTTGCTCCTTATTTCAAACTGCCTTTTGATTGAAGCTATTTGTTCTTTGAGCTTAATTCTCAACTTGTTTGTAGATTAAAAGTCCATAAGTTTTCATTTTCTTGCTTATTTTTAAGCCTTTAGGTGCCCTTTTAGGCTGTATGGCTTGATATCTCCCCTGGTGCTGAGAGCTTGAATAAGCCATATTCTGGCTTATTTGGTGGTTTTAATTAGTGCCTTTCGTTCCTAAGTGCTTATTGGATGTCCTTGTTTATCTGTGTGTGCTTATTTCCCATTTTCCTTGGCTTAATTTGTCTAAAAAAAGCTTTAGAAAAAGCCCCTTGTCCATTAGTTTTAAACATCTTGTCTGTCATTTCCAATTTTACATAAGCCTATTTCATGCTTATTTTTCTTTCAAATATGTTTAAGTTTGCCTTTTCTTAGAGTCTTTTTTGTCCTTCTTTTTTTTTCTTCACAACTTATAGGTCTTTAAGAGTTTGTTCTTGGTTGCTTAAAAAATAAGCCGAAGTCACACCGTTGGTCTGTTTTGTGTGCATTATAGTCTCAGGAAAACAAATCAAGCTTTCTTTATAAGCTTATTTTCATTCTTATTGCTTATTTGAAACATGCATAGCTTATTTAATGTTAGTTAGTTTGTTTGAGGCTTATTTTGCCTAGTTATAGCTTTTAAGATCCAAAAAATGAGTCAAAAACAAGGCATTAAGCTCAATAAAGCTTATTCTGCCATTTTTAGCTTTTTTTATTTTTTACTTCTTATCTATTTTTGCATATTAAATAGAATTAGCTTATTAGTGTTAGCTTAATCTTACGGATTGCTCATTTTTATAGTTCTAAGGCTTTCATTTAGTCAAATAGCGCAATTTAGCTTGTTATTTTGCTTATTGATAAAACAAAAGGCGTCAAACTGTCATAGCTTTTTAGCTTTTTACGCGCTTATTCCTTAAATATACAAATTTTGTTTTTTTTAAAAAGTTGCTTATTTTTCAGTTTAGAAAAAAGTTGTAAAAAAAAGTTTAAAAGGGTTAGGGAGTGGGGAAGCCAAGGGTGAGCCGAGGCTCGAACCTAAGACCTCTACCCAACCTCCCACCCCTTTTAACAAACACATTACCGCTGGCCCTTGGGACTCTCTGTCAAGTCCCAAGTGGTTATTTATTTAAAGGCATTTTGGCCAATTTAGCCTATAAGCTGTTGGGCTTATTTGAAGCTTATTTGATAAGCTGGTCAAGCCAGCTTATTTTTCTTAGGACCCTCACACTTTCAAGTATTTTTTGTAAATTTTTCAGAATTTTTTATAAACTTTTAGTATTTTTTTTAATTTACTTTCTTTTAAAATTTAAAAAATTCATAGAAAATAAAATAATTATCAGAAAAATATAAACTTTTTTTAAAAAATTTTCTTTTTTCATATATTTTCTAGGAAAATTGTTTGTTTTCTTGTAGGGTCATTTTTGCAAGTTTTCACTTTTTAAAGAACGGGTTTGGTTCATGTTCTTGTCTTGACTCGTTTTTGGTCTAAACGAATTCCATTTTTAGTCTAGTTTTTTTTCAAACTTCGTTTTTAGTCAAGTAGAATCTATTTTTAGTTTAAAAATTGCTCTAGGGTTAAAATTGCAAAATTTAGGTTTTTAGCCCTCGCGTTTTTTATATTTACGTCTACGTTTTAGAATTAAATTGTTCTAGCTTTCGATTTTAGGTTTTCTTTAATCGTTTTTGCATTTTTAACTTGTAGTAATAGAAAACCAATCATAATTTAGTCATATTCAAACATCGATCATCAATTCGTCATTCGATTTTCCATTCAAGCCTCGTTAGGACTTAACGACCCGGGAATCATACTTTCGGACACATATATTTATTTTAATTTGTGAACATTTGACCTATCTTGGGCTAAAGGTAATTGTTGAGTGTTTGATCGTTTATTATTTATATATATATTATATAATATTTATATTTCATATTTATATATATATATATATATATATATATATATATATATATATATATATATATATATATATATATATATTATTGACGAATCAATTTTTGGCGCCGCTGCTAGGGAAGCTGTGAAAACGATTATCGTTACGTTTGACAATTTGTGTTTGAATTTATGAATATTTTTTCATTTCTTTTAGTATATATTTATAAAACAAGAAAAACCAAAAATATAAAAGCATTGTCTTAATCAAGAAATAAAATTCATCAATCATATAATACTTTCACTAAAGTATTATCATAATAACTTCCGGTGAACTTGTTGGTTCCCAAATCGAACAAAAGATTTAAAAACTTTGAAGTTTGTGTCTCTTACGCTTGTACGCTCAGCTCGTTTTGACTTAGCAAACTAAAAAGTAAGGATATAAGGAGGGTTGTTCCGAGGAACGACGACCGAAAGAGAAATAAGGCTTCGCGCCATACTACTCCTTCCCGCTCACCTGTGCGTTTATCTTTTTGAGAGCTACCGTGAAGTAAGTAGATTATTTGGTTGAAGTTGTCCTACCTCATTGTCCGGTAAAATACATTGTGAATAAATCATTGAAAAACCAAAAAAATTAGTGTAAATTTTCTTTTTATATTTCTATTTTGTGCATGCGCACTCGTTCTCAAGCCCGTAAACGTCGACAACAACAAGTCCGACAAACTTCTGTTGAATCCACAAATCTTGAGAAACCCAAATAACAATCGAGGTAACTTCTCAATCCTCCATAGTTTAGATGGACGATAATCGAACTATGGCGCAATTACCTCGAAGCACCCAACGAAGGTTAAGAGGATGCGATCGTTGTTCCGGAAATTACCGATGAACAACTTTGTGATCAAGCATGAAAATTCAGTCTACTTAATCTTGTTCAAAACAAGAAATTTTTTGGACATGATAAGAAGACCAACACGCTCACATCCGATATTTCAAACAAGATCACTTTCTACGATGAAGGTTCCTGAAACGCCCTGGTAGTCGGTTAAGCTATGCTTTTCAATTTTCCATCGAGGGAGCAGCCCGGATTTGGTTGAAAAGAGCACCCTCGATCGATTTTCTTTTATGGATGTTCTTCGTTTCAAAATTCATTAACAAATTCTTCCCTCCCTCTAAAACAACAAATCTTCGAAATGAAATCACGAGATTTCAACAAAAAATTGATGAAACATTTTACGAGGCATGGGACCGATTCAATGATCTTCTTAGGGGATGCCCGCATCATGGGTTTTCAGAATTGCATCAACTCGATACATTCTATAATGCCCTAAATTCGAATGATCAAGATTCATTGAACTCCGCTGCGGGTGGTAACTTTCTGGATAAAATGCTCGAGTATTGCTAAAAATCACGAGAGAAAGTACAAAAGTTCGTCAATCACGAAGCAAAGCCCTTGTTTCTACGTGAGTCGGCTCTTATAACCAAAAACCGTTTTACCGATGTTGGCTCCTAACTTAAAGATATGGTTAGAGCATTGATTCTCGATAAGAAAAACCAAACCCCAGCTCCCGTAAAAGCGGTTGAGCAAAGTTGTGTAACTTGTGGGGGTGGTCATTCTTACCAAAATTGTCCAGCCACCGATGGCAACATTTATCGTGACAATATCCAAGAGTATGTGTCACAAGCCGCTGCGGCAAATTTCAACCAAGGAAATACCGGTTACCGACCTCAGATGGTTGCAAATCAAATTCGACCTCCCGGTTTTCCTCCCATTCAAAGCCATCAAGGAAATAATCAAAACAATTTCAATCGGGGAAACAATTACAATCAAAACCGAGGGAACAATTTCAACCAAAGCCAAATTTACCGTCCCCAGGTTAATCAACCACCAGCTTACCAAGCTCCTGTTCCTCAGACACATGGTGTGTCCAAAACTAATTTTGACAACTACGTCAAGGCTAATGATGCAGTTCTGAGGAACATGCAAAACCAAGGCCAAACCTTGCAAAAACAAGAAATGGCCAAATTTAACGGAATGCTTTCCACGTTGTGACTTATAATACCCCTCTACTTCAGGTAACGGAACTCTCCCGGGTAACACCATTACTAACCCGAAGGAAGATTTGAAAGGTATCACCACCCGAAGTGGTGTTGCATATCAAGGACCGCGATCCCTTCTGGTTCGTCTTCTTCTCCGAAAGTAATGAATCGTGATACCGAGGTTACAAAGGACACAATGCTTCCTGCTAATAACGGAAGCACCGAAGACGTTCAACCTCCGGTTGTTCAAGTCCAATCTCATAATCCAATTTCTAAGCCCGTTGGTTGATCCCGTTTAGTGCTACGATCAAATGCCACCCCAACCAACAAACATACAATTCCATTCCTTCAAGAAGAATTGATGGAAAGGCGCCGTGAAAAAGCTAACGACCAAATGAGAAATTCTACGGAAATACTTTAGAGATTTAAAGTTTCAGAAATTGCTTTTTTAATGGATGCCTTGACCTTATGCCAAATTTGCTCGACTCTAAAAAACTTTAATCGGAAACCAAGAGAAGTTGAGTTGAAGATGGCTAGAACTTCATTGAACAAGAATTGCTCAGCAGTCATCCTAAAAAAGTTACGGAAAAAATTGGGACCCTGCCGATTTTCTTTCTATCATGCTGGAATTTTTCTGGGATTATTTCATGACAACTGCCTTGGCCCGATCTCGGCGCATGCAATTAATCTTTTGCCTATTCTTGCGTCTGGAAAAAAAAGGAGTTCCCCTCTCTCTTACCGAATAACCGCCGGCTTGTATGACGCTAGAGCTAGAGGACGTTCAATCACTGAACCGAGCGGTTAATCGCCTTAGACGTTCCGGTTACTTGGTGGGAAGTTCACCAGTTCTCAGCAGATTTCGTGGTCGTAGATTTTGAACCAGACCCCCGAGTACCTTTAATTCTCGGGAGGAGTTTCTTAAAGACCAGTCGTGCATTGATAGATGTTTACGAAGGTGAAATAACCCTTCGTGTTGGCAAAGAGGCCATCACCTTCAAACTGGACCAAACTTCGAGATACACGGACTATTACAAATAATATGACGGCGAAAACGAATTGAAGTCATTGAATTAGCAAGTGAAGAATACTCGCAAGAAGTTTTAGGTTTTTTTGATTCAGTTGCATACGGTAATCCTTCTCCGGATTACGATCCAATTGTTTCAAATTCTTCTCAATAACCTAACTCCTTCGGGGATAGTGATTTTTCCTTACTCGAGAAGCAATCGCTTTTTTAGACTATCAATGAAGAAGCAATTTCACGGGAAATTGATGTAATTACTATGATCCGGAGGGTGACATTCTTGTCCTTGAAAAAAGGGCCCCCCCCCAACCCCCCACTTCTAAATAGTGAAAAGTACCTCCTCTTCCGAATCATAAAGATTATTCACCCGGAATCCGGGAAGAACTCAAAGTTGTTGAAGCTAAACGTTAAATCATCAAATTGTGAGCCTGCAGAGGTTGAATCTACAAGGACTTGCCACCTCATTTAGAATACGCATTTTTGGAAGGCGACGACAAGTTGCCCGTCATAATTGCGAAAGACTTGAAGGATGAGGAGAAGGCAGCTCTTATCAAGGTTCTAAAGTCCCACAAGCGAGCCATCGCTTGGAAACTCTCCGATATCAAGGGTGTTGATCTAGAGTTTTGTACTCACCAAAATCCTTTGGAAGAGGGATACGAACATACAGTTCAGGTCAAAAGAAGGGTAAACCCAAAGATCCACGACGTTATCAAAAAAGAGGTTGAAAAACTTCTTGACGCCGGACTAATTTATCTGATCTCTGACAGTCCATGGGTAAGCCCGATGCACTGTGTACCAAGAGGGTGGCATAACCGTCGTCAAGAATGATGATAATGATTTATACCGACTCGATTGGTCACGGGGTGGAGAGTGTGCATTGACTATAGAAAGTTGAATGAAGCCACCCGAAAAGACCACTTCCCATTACCCTTCATGGATCAAATGCTCGAAAGACTCGCGGGAAACCAATACTATTGTTTCCTCGATGGCTTCTCGGGTTATTTTCAGATTCCCATTGACCCGAAGGACCAAGAAAAGACAACATTCACTTGCCCATACGGAACTTTTGCCTATCGCCGCATGCCTTTTGGGCTATGCAATGCACCCGGCACGTTTCAACGATGTATGATGGCAATCTTCCATGACATGATCGAAAAAATGATGGAAGTTTTCATGGATGACTTCTCGGTCTTCGGGGATTCTTTCTCTACATGCCTATCCCATTTGGAAAAAATGTTAAAACGGTGTGAAGACACCAATTTGTCCCTAAATTGGGAGAAAAGCCATTTCATGGTGAAGGAAGGCATTGTTCTTGGACACAAAATTTCTAAGTCGGGAATTGAGGTCGATCGTGCTAAAGTTGAAGTTATAGCCAAGCTCCCTCACCCGACTACTGTCAAAGGTGTCCGTAGTTTTCTTGGGCATGCCGGTTTTTACCGACGTTTCATACAAGACTTTTCAAAAATTGCCCGTCCAATGACCCACTTGCTTGAAAAAGAGACTCCATTTTTCTTCTCAAAAGAGTGTATCGAATCCTTTAATACACTTAAAAGAAAATTGACCGAGGCTCCAATTTTGATTGCTCCCGACTGGGACTTGCCCTTCGAACTCATGTGTGATGCAAGCGACTTTGCAATTGGGGCAGTCCTAGGGCAACGAAAGAACAAGCATTTCCAACCAATTCACTATGCCAGCAAGACAATGACCGAAGCTCAAGCACACTACACTACGACAGAAAAAGAATTACTCGCCGTAGTGTACGCTTTTGAGAAGTTCCGGTCATATCTCGTTTTGTCCAAAAGCATAGTGTACACGGACCATTCTGCTATAAAGTATCTCTTTGCTAAAAAGGATGCTAAGGCAAGATTAATGCGGTGGATCCTTTTGCTCCAAGAATTCGATGTTGAGATCCGAGACAAAAAAGGAGCAGAAAATCTAGCCGCCGACCATCTCTCCAGACTTGAGAACCCTCACCAAAATGAGTTCGAGAACAAGGAAATCACGGAAACATTTCCACTCGAAACTCTTGGATCGGTTGCTCTTCGTGATGATAATACCCCATGGTTTGCAGATTTCGCAAATTACCATGCGGGGAACTTCATTGTCAAGGGAATGTCGTCCCAACAGAAAAACAAGTTTTTCAAAGATGTCAAACATTATTTCTGGGACGACCCCTTTCTATTCAAGATCTGTGCTGACCAAGTAATTAGGCGTTGTGTTTCGGGGCAAGAAGCTTTTGACATTCTCAAAGCTTGCCACAGTGGACCCACCGGGGGACACTACGGTGCCAATTACACCGCTAAAAAGATCTTCGATTCAGGATTTTATTGGCCCACGATCTACAAGGATGCCCATGACTTTGTCACCCGATGTGACATTTGTCAACGTCAAGGCAAAATTTCGCAACGTGATGAGATGCCACAAAACTCTATCCAAGTTTGCGAAATCTTTGACATTTGGGGCATTGATTTTATGGGGCCGTTCCCGTCTTCAAGAGGGAACAAATATATACTCGTGGCAGTCGATTACTTATCAAAATGGGTTGAAGCGAAAGCGCTCCCCACCAATGATGCCCGAGTTGTTTGCAAATTTCTTAAAACTCTCTTCTCCAGATTTGGTGCCCCTCGTGCAATCATAAGTGATCGCGGAACCCATTTTTGCAATGACCAATTTGCAAAGGTCATGCTTAAATACGGAGTCACTCATCGTCTCTCCACCGCATATCACCCACAAACAAGTGGGCAAGTTGAGGTATCCAATCGTGGTTTGAAAAGAATTCTTGAAAGGACCGTGGGCGAAAATCGTGCCTCTTGGTCGGACAAACTGGATGACGCTCTCTGGGCCTTCCGTACAGCTTACAAAACACCCATCGGGTGCACTCCGTACAAGCTTGTATATGGAAAGGCATTGGTATCTACGATTGCAGTTGGAGCACAAAGCTTTCTGGCCACTTAAGCATAAAACTTTGATTAAGATAGTGGGTGATCTCCGAAAAAAGTTCAACTCCAACGGGAACTTAATTGAACTTCGTGATTCATCCCTACGAATATTCTTTAATTTACAAGGAGAAATACAAAAGAATCCTTGACTACAGATCAAAAAATCGCGTTTTCAACGTCGTGTGATCGAGTCCTCCTCTTTAACTCTGATTAAGATTTTTTTCAGGCAAGCTTATGACACGCTGGAGTGGACTCATTCACTGTACCAAGTTTTCTCCATTATGCCTGTCGAGTTATCCTAAAACTCCAGGCAAATTTCAAAGTGGTATGGTCATCGTTTGAAGCAATACTTTGGAAGGGGTACGTTACCAAACATTGGTTGTCCTAGATCTCCAGACATTCCCCAATGTCCAATAAATTCAGGGGACGGGTCAAGTATAGCGACCTTAAAAAAGCGCTTCGTGGGAGGCACCCCATGCTTATCAGTAGTAGTATGTTAGAGTAATGATAAGTGTTTTTTTCTATGGAGCGAGGCTTTACCTCTTCCATTACGTGTTTCGTTGTTTGTGTTGTTATTTGTCCAGGGAATTCCCGGTGGTGAAGACTCTTGTGCTCTTTTTTTTTTCTTGGGGCTTGGCTTTTTTATTTTTTATTTTTATTGGCGGGCTTTTTATATCAGTTTTGTCTTTATCACAAAGAGTTTCAACCTCAGCTCTTTTTGGGAATCCAGTATCCAAATCTATCGAAACGTTTTTCTTTTGGCCTCACTTAATAAAACAGCCTTAGATTTAGTAGGAACCCCTTTAAAAACATCGAGGACGTATGTTTAGTTTAGTATGGGGGGGGGGGTGTGTGGTTTCCCCCCCCCCCCCCCCTCCCTTTTCCCCCCCCCCCCCATTGGGGGGGGAATCTTCGATTTAATTTGCTTGCATACGTTGTTGGTCAAGTAATCCCGTTTTTACCACCAAAATTTCAAAAAAATGGAAAAATTTTACAAATTTTCAAAATAAATAAGTGTTTGTCACAGTTTTTGATTTCCCAATGGATCGAATGAGATAAAATTTGACTCGATCGGGCGTGTTGAAGCCCTAGGTTTGTCCCTTAACCTTATAAACGGAAGTTTTCTAGTCTAAGCAATCGCGGATCCTTTTATTAAGGATTTGAAAATTTGCGAAGACGGAAAATATTAGGTGTTTCTTTACAAATAGGATGCTAAAACAAGGATTAGTTGGATATCTTAAAGGCTTATAAGTGTAACTTGTCGTTTTTCTCCCCGAAGCTCTTAACCTGACTAATAAACGTGCTTATTTTGCTTTCAACTTTAAACGACATTTTCTAAAAAGCTGCTCTTTCGGGAAACGTAATACTATTCATCTTAGTTCCAGCCTTATACTTCTAAAAACAAATTTTCTCTATTACGAAAAATATGTTGCAAAAAAAATAAAAATAAAATAAAATAAAAAAAATGTGGGCTGATAAAGGTTTACTGCATCTTGCCGGCTCACAACCGATGTTGCAGTCTTCAAAACAAGGCCCCATAGTGCAGTAATAAATGCCAAAGTGCATTCGTGAGTGTTATCAATAAGAAACCGTGTTGACTAAGTCACTACCTATTGTCGGCAGGCGTGGCCAGATGTTGTATTCTGTAAAATGATAACGTTAGTATCGTGTATAGTAATAAAGTCAGAATAATGAAAATTTAATGGTTAAGATTTCTTATTCTGACTCAAGTATATTTTGAACTAAGGAATACTTGCTTTAAGACTTCAAAAGTTGTTGGTGCTCGGTAGATTATTTCGATTAAGTATTCTCCGTGGGGTGTCAAAAACCTGGGCACTTAGCTGATGAGGCTGGGACGTTCCGAGATGAAAAGGTCGTTACATGGAATAGTCTCACCAATGAGATCATTAATTTTTGATGTTTGCGGTGCTTTGAGTGGTATTGTTTATTTAGCAGGTAAATCTTAGAAACTTCGGCATAAAGGGTGGGGTATCCAGCTATTACATTGCGAACATAATCCTGTGGGGTCTCAATCCTGATAAACTAAGTTCGAACTCGGTGAGGGATCTATCGAGAATATGCTGGTTGGTGGGTGATCTAGTCTTTTCCCCAGATTTCTTCAGAAATATCGTTATGCACATAAACTATACTACTTTCTAAAATTGTCGATCTAAATTTAACTTAAATTAAGCCACACAATCACACTAATTGAATAATTGTTGGGAGCAAAAAGTTGACAAGTCATAGTTATAAGTAGTGTCAGCATCTTTACTTGTACTTAACGGTGATTTCGTTTTTACGCTTAGCTTGGGACTAGTGAAAAATCGGGGACGATGAATTTACCCGTCAGGACATCCGTAATCCAAAAAATATTAGGAATAGTTGGTGTACATATAAAAAATGGTGAAAACGGGGCTTGTCGAAGCTATTGATTCTTTAGTTCCCCTTGACGAACACTTAGCTACTTTTCGAGGTTATTAGTCAAGGGGGATTGAGATTCTTGGTTTTCTTAAGTGTTTACTTCATAACATTGCGTGAGCGACGACGACAATATTTTGTATGGGGAGATTTAATATGTGCTTAATTACACATATTTTATATCCAATAAAACGAGCCTAAATGACCAAAAACAGACAAAAACTGCCAAATATATGTTTGTTTTGCATTTGTGTTGTGCAGGAAACGGATATTCACAAAAGGACGAAAACAAAGCCAAAAACGACAAAACTGAGCACGGAATGGAAAAGTGTGAAGCCAAATCAAAGCCAAAAGTCAACCAAGTCAAAAAAAAGTTAACAGAAAAGTCAAACAGTCAAAGTCAAAGTCAACCCCGACAAAGTCAACTCCGAGAAGCTGAATCAGAAAAAAATATAACTGAGGGAACTGAAATGGCCTAAATCCCCAAAGTTATATTACTAAGTTTAAAAGGACAACGGGATGAAAGTGCAATTTAACTGAAATACAACTTTAGGGGGCTTCTGCCAAACCCCTAACATTGTATTATTCAAGGATACAATTTGCAATAACATTATAACAACTCAGGAATGATGTTGACACACCCCAATGTTTCAAACACTTACATGGAAGTGTGATGCAACTTACACAAATATCTCTCAAGGACCAATTGTGACTTTTCCCAAAACTTTACCCCTTCTCCCTAAAAATTAAATAAGATAAACCCTATCCTACCTTTTTCTCCGCCATAAGCTCAGACCCCCCCTTATTCTGTCACGGGTACCCTTTCCTCTTCCCAAAACACTCAACCCCTCTCTTTTACCCTCCACCTTTGATTAAACCCTGGTTAAAACTTTTCCCCCTCCTCCACTACCACCACAATCACATGTTGCCATGCCACCTTGGCAATCCCACACAATTTCATAGGATTTGACACCAAATCAACAGCTGTGATGACTTTTAAAGAATGATCAAAGGCCGGGATTGAAGTTTTGGTTTGCTCTCACCAAACAAACACAAACAAAACAAGCAAAAAGAAGCTCAGCTGCATATAAAAGAAGTGAGGATAGAAGACATAGCCAAGAGTAGTTTTTTTCTAGTTAATTTTTCAGTTCTTAATTTTCAAGTGTAATTTCATTTTCAAGTTTACTTTTTTATAAGCATTGTACCAAATCTTCAAGTTTCTAATAAAAGTGAAGTTGCAGTTTAAATTCCTGAGTTACACATTGCATTACTACTTGTTATTTGTTCAAATTAAAAAAGAAAAAAAATCACAAAAAAATTACCTCAGCTTAAATATTTGGATGATAAGCCGAAATTGGATGGGCTTATGCACTCACTAGCTTGTTAAAAACAGGCTAGAGCTTGTTGACAGAAGCTCTAAAGAGCATTTAAGCCTTGTTTAGGGCAAAGGCATTAGTAAGATTTCATTTCCTTTCATTTTTTTTTTATATTACTGTAGCATTGCTTATTAGCTTAGTTACTGTTTGCATTTGCTTATTCTAGCTTACTTGTTTTCTTTTAAGTGTTTAGTTTAATTAGCCTTTGGTTTAAAATTTGTCTATGAAAGGTTTGGTTTAAATCTGCCTTAAAATGGCTTAAAGTAGCATAGTCTGTTGTGGCTTTTTCAAATGCTTATTTGATAATTAAATTTGCTTATTGTTATCTATTCAGTTATTTAAGTATCTGGTGTATGGTTATTTCAACTTAAATCAGCCTAAGTTAGTTTAAAAAGTGCATTGCCAAACTTAAAGGGGTGTTTGGGTTAAGCTTATTTGCGGGTCAAAATAGGTCAAAAGTTCACAAAGATGATTGGGTCAGTTTCACTAGGTTTTAGTGAGTGAATTTCACCAAAAATGTTTAAGGTTTTAAGTTAAAAATTTTGATTTTCAGTTTTAAAAAACCAAGTGTGTTGACTGTGATGTTATAAGGTTTAGGATTGCTTATTTGTGTACACTTGCAATAAGCAATCCTTAAGGTAGGTTTTCTAAGTCCTTTTTGAGTTAAAAAGTGTCAGTCAAAGAGTTTTAGGTTGTAGTTAAGTTCGGGTTGGTTTAGTCAAAAATCAAGCTCACTTTTCAATTCGAAAAATCAGATGGTTTAAAAAGGTTTTAGGAGCTGAATTTTAGAAAATAAGTTCATTATAAGCTCTTTTAAATCTGTTTTAGGTCTGTTTTTAATTTCTAGCTTATTTAGTGGCTTATTAATAAGCCAAAGTTTTTGCCAAACTTCTTAGAATTTCACCCAAAAGGCCTAACAACCCTTTTCATAAGATCACCAAGAGCTTATTTGTGTCCCAAAGACCAAACAAAGTGTTTTTTCTTAGACCTTATAGGTCATTAAGCAGACCTGTGAGCCCCATTTGTCCCTAGGTTCAGCTTAAGAGACTTATTTTTAAGCCAAAAAGATCCCTCAAAAGCTGTTTTGCTCAACTGCCCCCTGGTGCTGAAAGATTAATAAGCCACTCTCTGGCTTATTTTGTGGCTTTCAATTATTGCTTTTTGATTTTATATGCTTATTTTGCTTGCTTATTCATCTGTGTATGCTCATTCCCCTAATTGAATTGCTTATTTTCCTTAAAAAGCCAAAAAGATAAAGCAATTGTGCTCTTGTGAATCTGCCTGTCATTGCTTTTTCAATAAGCTCTTCATAGCTTATCTTTGTTTCAAAATAGCTTTAGATTGCTTTCTCTAGTAGCTTTTCATGTCCTCTTTTTAGTTTAATAGCTTATAAAACCATCAGATTCTGTCATGTGGCTTATTTTTAAGCCCAAAGTGGGCAATTTATCTGTTTTTGCCTCTTATTTTTGTCAGTTAGCTTTTTAAGCTTTTACAAGCTTAATTGTCTTTCTTTTCGCTTAATTCAACCTTCATTAGCTCATTATTTGTTAGTTAAGCCTTATTTTTAGCTTATTAGTGTTAGCTTAATCTTAGGATAGCTCATTTTTCTAGTTTAAAGCTTATTTAGTCAAAAAGCCACAACTTAGCTTGTTATTTGCTTATTGTACAAAAAAGGGTCAAACTGTCATAGCTTTTTAGCTTTTTACGTGCTTATTTCTTAAATATAAAAATTTTGTTTTTTTTAAAGTTGCTTATTTTTCAGTTTAGAAAAAAGTTGTAAAAAAAAGTTTAAAAAGGTTAGGGAGTGGGGAAGCCAAGGGTGAGCTGAGGCTCGAACCCAAGACCTCTACCCAACCTCCCACCCCTTTTAACAAACACATTACCGCTGCGCCCTTGGGACTTCTCTGTCAAAGTCCCAAGTGGTTATTTATTTAAAGGCATTTTGGCCAATTTAGCCTATAAGCTGTTGGGCTTATTTTGACAGCTTATTTGATAAGCTGGTCAAGCCAGCTTATTTTTCTTAGGACCGTCACACTTTCAAGTATTTTTTGTAAATTTTTCAGAATTTTTTATAACGTTTTAGTATTTTTTTTTTTTAAAACTTCATTATTTGTCATTTAGAACACATTTGAAAAGAAAAATTTGTTCTAGGGTTTAATTTGCAAAATTTAGGTTTTTACCCCTCGCGTTTTTACATTTTCGTCTACGTTTTAGAATTAAATTGTTCTAGCTTTCGTTTCTAGGTCTTTCTTAATCGTTTTTGCATTTTAATTAGAAAAACAAAATCCAAACTCTTTCTCATTCAAGCATATATCGTCAATCCGTCATTCGATTTTCCATTCAAGCCTCGTTGGGACATAACGACCCGGGAATCATACTTCCGGTTACGTATATATTTTATTTTGTGAACTCTTGACCAAACCTTGGCTAAAGGTATTTGGTTGATTGTTTGCTTATATATTATATATATATATTATTGACGAATCAAACACCATTAAAAACCTTGGATACATAAGAAATTTCTTTTTAGTATTATCCAAGTTCTTCAACATACCATCAAAAATAAGTTTAGAAAAGTTAAACTCTTGATTAGTGGCCAGACATATAACAGCTGAAGCAATATTTGTGGAAAACTCATTCCAGCTGGTAGATTTTAAGCTTAAACAATGTAAAATGGTATGTATCAGAAACTTCCATTGAGGAGAAAAGAGAGCTTTCTGAAAAGTTAGTTTATTAAAATCACCCTCATAATCACTGTCTAAGAAAGCTTCTAGTTCAAAAGGAGAATCCCTAGGATACCATAACCCTAGTTTGGGTTGATGTTTGAGGTACCTAAAAATCCTTTTTACTGCATTTAAGTGTGAAGCTTTTGGAGTGACTTGAAACCTAGCACAGGCACAGACAGCAAACATGATGTCTGGCCTTGATGCAGTCAAATACATTAGGGAACCAATTATATACCTGTAGACATGTACATCTACATCTACACCATCTTCGTCTTTGACCAAGGGCTTATTTGACTCAATAGGAGTAGTAGCTGTTTTGATGGAACAAAAATCAAACTTCTTAAGGATGTCAGCTACATACTTGTCTTGACTAATAAAGATTCCATCAGGTTGTTGTTTCACCTGCAATCCCAAAAAGAATGTGAGCTCACCCATGGAGCTCATCTGGAATCTTTTGTGCATACAATCTTCAAACTCAGTACACATAGACTGCGTTGTAGAGCCAAAAATGATGTCGTCCACATACACTTGGACAAACATAATGTCACTCTTGTTTTTCTTGATAAACATTGTTTGGTCTATTGTACCTCTCCTAAAACTATTTTCCAACAGGAAAGAAGAAAGTGTCTCATACCAAGCTCTAGGAGCTTGATGTAGACCATAAAGAGCTTTGATCACCTTATAAACTTTGTTTGGATGAGCAGGGTCAACAAAGCCTGGAGGTTGATGAACATATACCTCCTCTTCAATAGTGCCATAAAGAAATGCACTCTTAACATCCATTTGGTAGACAGGAAATCCCATGAATGATGCAAAAGCTAAAAACAACCTGATTGCCTCAATCCTGGCAACAGGTGCAAAAACTTCATCATAGTCTATACCTTCCTCCTGTCTAAACCCTTGTGCTACAAGCCTTGCTTTGTTTTTCACAACAATACTCCTCTCATCCCTCTTATTCCTGAAGACCCACTTTGTGCCAATTGCCTTTTTCCCAAATGGCAAATCAACAAGTATCCAAACCTTCTGTAATTTGAACTGGAGCAATTCTTCTTGCATTGCTTCAACCCAGCTTTCATCCTTTAAAGCTTGTGATATCGTCTTGGGTTCTTCTTGGGAGAGAAAACATGCTAACAGACAGTTCTGATAGTCTTTATGATTTGTTCTGTTCTGATTAGAGATGTAGCTTACCAAAGCTTGTTGTACTGAAGAAGCCTTTTGGATCTTTCCTCTTGTTTGAACTGCTGATTTAGGATCTCCTAGAATTTGACCTTTAGGGTGATCCCTATGAACTCTGAGTGTGGGAATAGGACTGACATCAATGGTGTTATCCATATTGTTGAAATCAACCTCTGCACCCACATCTTCATCATCATAGGCTCCACTGAATATGCCATCATTTGGAAATACATTAGAATCATCTTCTAAGTCAGGCATATTAGGATCAATGGGTAAATCAGCATTGGGGAGAGTAGATGCATCAATAGGTATTTGTCCTCCAAGATAGACAAATGATGATCCACCAGTATTTGCACCAGTAGGAGTACTAGTAGCACTAGCATATGGTGTGTTAGCAGTACTAACCAATGGTGAATTGGAAGCACTAACAGATGGCCTACCAGTATTAAGTTTGTTAATACTGATAGTCTGAGCTGCCCTCTTCTTTTCTTCTTCAAAAGCTTGTCTTGTAGCATCATCCATAGCTTTAGCAGCAATTTCTTGAGCAATCATCCTCTCAAGATCATCTTGCAAGGCTTGGTCAGCTTCTGTCAACATATGTTCTTTTTTTTCAGCAACATCTTCTGAATCTTGTACATCATTATCTTTAGGAAAATTTTTAGAAGGTTTATCTTGTGCAGCTTGAACAACATCTTCTACTGAAATCCTTGGCCTATGAGGGTGTAGTGGAAGCAATATATATTCCTGAGTAGGCTCCTTATCTTTGTCTGATGAACCTGCAACATAATGTTCTTGTGTACCTGCATCCACATTAACCTGATTTTCTACACTAACAGGAATATAGTTCATTGTATTTGTTAGAAAATCAAGATCAAACATCCAATCAGGACCACTTCCTGCCACATTTGGTTGATCTTCAAGGAAATCAATGTGTATGTTCTCTTCTACTATTTTGGTTCTTTTGTTGTATACTCTAAAAGCCTTACTAGTAGCAGAGTATCCCAGCAAGTATCCTTCATCTGATTTCCCATCAAATTTGCCCAAGGGATCTAAGGTGTTCAAAATGGTCAAGGGGTACCCAAACAGTCTCGTAAAACTAATACTAGGTGGTTTAGCTATTAATAGTTCATAAGGTGTCTTATTTTGAGGTTTAGTCACTAATACCCTATTCGGTACATAGCAAGCAGTGTTTACTGCATCTGCCCAAAATAGGATGGGTAAAAGTGAGTCTGCCAGAATAGTTCTAGCAGCCTCAATTAGGGTCCTATTTTTTCTTTCTGCAACACCATTTTGCTATGGAGTTCTAGCCACACTAAACTCCCTTTTTATCCCTTTCTTAGCACATAATTCATTCATAGCATGGTTCTTAAATTCTGTCCCATGATCACTTCTAATGATTTTAACTTTATGGTTCAATTGGTTTTCTAAGCATGTGATAAATTTATAAAGGATCTCATTTGTTTCATCCTTAGTAGCTAAGAAAAATACCCAACTAAATCTGCTAAAATCATCAGTCACAACCAAACAGTACTTTTTATTATTAATACTTTCTACTGAGACAGGTCCAAATAAGTCCATGTGAAGTAATTCTAAGGGCTTTCTGATGGTTCTTTCTAACTTGGCCTTACAGGAGGCCTTATGTTGCTTACCCTTCTTGCAGGCAACACAAGTGTAGTCATTCACAAAAACTTTAGAAGGTAGGCCTCTAACTAGGTGACCCTTAACAAGTTTGTTTATATTTTTGAAATTCACATGACCTAATCTCCTGTGCTACAATTTATACTCATCTGTTGTTGCATTTGCATATAAACAAGTTATACATCCAGAAGGAACAATGTTCTTTAAATCCAAACTGTACACTCCATTCGGTCTAGGAGCTCTTAGTATAACTTGACTTTCATCAAGAAGCTTAAAGCTAAGAGACGGGATAAGGCATTCAGTGTCAGTAAAAAGGACACTGTTTTTTTTGTCACATATTTATGAGACAGAGAAAAGGTTAAACTTAAGTTCATCTACAAAATAGACATCATCAAAGTCTAAATTAGCAGTTCTGATTTTACCTTTACCCGTTATTTTACCTCCTTTGGGATCACTTCCAAAAGCCACAAAGCCTCCATTGTAATCTTTATAGTCTGAAAGATAAGCTTTGTTGCCAGTCATATGGCTAGAGCAACCACTATCCACCACTGCATGATCTTGTAGAATGCTTTCTGGATTGCCCTGCACAATAAGTAAGAGAAATTAGTATCTCTTAGGGACCCAAGTCATCACAGACTTGGATATCCCTTTTGGGTCAACATACTCAAACTTTTTGAGTATGAAAGATCCTTTTTCTTTGGACTCATGATCCATGTAATTTCCCTTGGGCCTCCAAACCCACCTTGACTTCTTAAGGTCATTATCCATCTTACCCTTACCAGTATTAACTACTGCTCTTGTCCCAGCAGTAGTCATATTTTTAACCCGGAGGAGATGGCCATCAAAGCATAATTAACTAGTTTATCAAAATCATTGCTCTAGTCATAGCCTTCTAGACCATCTTGAGCCACCAGTGCTTGTGATGATGGTTCATTTGTAGTTGCATTCCTTCTGCCATTATCACCATAAGATCTTTTCCCTTGCTTCCTTCCAGATTTGCATTCCTTAGCAAAATGCCCTTTCCTGTGATAGTTGTAGCACTCAACTTTTGACTTATCAAAGGTAACAGGTTGTTTTCCTTTGAAATCCAAGTTCCTTCCTGTCTTCTGAATGTATCTCTGCACCTTAACAGTCAACATGGCCAGGTGCCATCTAATAGCCAATTCTTCCAAGTCATCTTGATCAATCTGCTGCAAATCCTCGTTATTAAGTGGAGGACTGGTTGTCTGTTGTGCAAAGAAAGAGCACACTACTTCATCAGCACCTGGAGTAGATGAAACCTGACTTGATGAATTAGTTTCTCCAGCAGTATTAACTTTAAAATTTCCACTGGCAGTACTAACTTCATTAGTGATGCTTGTGTTCTCAGAAGAAAGAAAAGCCAAGTTTTGAGAATTAGATGTGGAACTTAAAGACCTTTTCATCTTATCTTCATAGACCCTAAGGTTGTTTTAGAGATCATCAATATCAGTTTGGTCTATGTCTGGCTTATTTCTCATGATTAAAGCAATTTGGCTCCATAAAGGAGGAAGACTTCTTAGAAACTTTTGATTGATATCTTCCCTTGATACTAGAGCAGCATGAACCTCCAATTGACTTACGAGTTTTTGGAACCTTCATAAGCTTATCCAGATTTCCAGTTTGGTGCCAGTGGTAAAGTTTTCAAAACTGATGTTGTAACAACTCTCCTTGCTTTCTTTTTGGATTAATCATTTCCTCCAAACCTTGATTTGATTGCAGGCCAGAGAGATTTAGCATCTGGAAATTATGAAAACTTAAGGAGATATTCATCGGTATTGCTACAGCACGATGCTATTAACTCTTATGAGTCCTTTGGCATTGCATTGGTTGCAGTTTAGGAGCAGGAGGACTGGATTGTTTTCTCTTGTTGGTGCTGCCTCCTTCTGGAGATCTCCATCCGATCAATTATATCCTTGAGTTATGATCATATGTGGACAAAATATATTGTCGCATTCTGCATTGCTCAAATATCATATTCTCCCTTTTGTTGATAGGATTTTCATTGATGTTATAGTTGGTGTTAGGAGAGTCTTGTTTGCCATCTTACTGAGTTTGAATTGTAAATCTGCTTCAATAATGGAGGTCTTCTTATTCATATAGTTTCCACACAACTCTTATACCCACTTGTGGATCCCTTACTGAATAGTTCTTGAAACCTTTAGCTTGCAAAGGGTTTGTTACTTTAGATAAATCCAAAGCAACAATAATGAAACACTAATTGAACACTATGATGTTGCGAAAACTAATCAACATTGCTAAAGAAGAAAAGTATTAGTTAACACAGATTTCTTCTATCTCATCTTTTATCAAACTCAACCTTTGTATTATAACTTGAATCGTACTAGGTTACAAGCTATGATTGCTAATTGATCTCTATTGATATATATATATTAACTATGCCTAGGTTTCCTTTTATACACCAAGGAAACCCTAATGGGTTTACAAAACGTGTGAGGAGATAATGCATATCTATTCCTAATTTAACTCATGCATATCTCCT
Organism: Tanacetum coccineum; assembly: GCA_026074375.1. Taxonomy (NCBI): domain Eukaryota; kingdom Viridiplantae; phylum Streptophyta; class Magnoliopsida; order Asterales; family Asteraceae; genus Tanacetum; species Tanacetum coccineum. The sequence goes on from BQNB010082817.1 coordinate 23,485, forward strand.
AACATCACTAACTATTATACGCTAGCAGCACTAACTTACTACTAGCATCACTAACTATACTAGCAGCATTAACAATGTACTGGCAGTACTAACTATACTCTAACAGTACTAAAGACTTAGTCTATTTTCTTCATCTTTCTTAGCAGCACTAAATCTTCACTAGCAGCACCAATGTTGAACCAACAACAGTAAGTTGTAAAGTCTTCTAAAACCCAACAAATATATCTTTTCCCGTTTATGATTTCCATCCGTATTGGTCCACACAAATCCATATGCAACATTTAAAGTTTTTCATTTGTACTTGGTTTAGGTTTGGGTTTGTGGCATTCTTTCCTGATTTTTACCATTTGACGTGCTGAGCACAAGTGATCTTTAGTATACTTCAATTTGGGCAAACCTTTGACAATACCTTCTTTGGCAAGCTGATTAATGGTACTGATGTTTAAGTCAGACAAACGACGGTGCCATAACCAAGATTTTGCTTTTGAGGCTTTGGATAATAAACATATGGGAGAGGACTTCATCATATCATTTAGTAAGATTGTATAGAGATTAGAACCACTAGACCCTGAAAGAAGATCAACACCGTCTAAGTTACGAACAAAGCACGTGTGTTTTCTTAATGCTACTTCAAGATCCGAATCACAAAATTGCCTGACTAAAAACAGATTATGACCAAGTCCTTCTACGTAGTAAACCCGTAAAATCAAAATGTTCCCAATCTATAAATCTCCATATCCCATAATTGCTGCAAAATGGTCATTGTCGAATCTGATAGTACCGATAAACATGGAAACAAAATTGATGAGCTTGTCGCGTTGTCCAGTCATGTGTTTGGAATAACCAAAGTCTAAGTACCAAAGAACAATTTCTACAATCTGCACAAAAGAACAAATAAAAATGGAAATATATACATGATTTTGGAACCCCAACATTGGATCGGGTTACATACGGTTAGCAATCCTAGGTTACGCCTAGAAATCTAAAATTTCAGGATGATTGTTCCGGAATCGCAGAATTTCTTACGAAAGCAAAGTTGGGATTATTGAATGGATGACCATAGCTATTTATGTGAGCTCTTATCAGAGAGTTCTTAGCAATGGAGTATCTCATTCTTGTATCCGCATTAGGTGCTATAGCTGTAATACTTATGGTGTGGAGTTTATTTCCTGAAGGCACTATAGTGGCAGGAGGGGTTTTAATGATGGGTCATATTGATCCTTCCATGTTAAACATCCTTCCTATTGGTTTCCATCTAAGTCCTACAGTGGTAAAGACCTTTCTAGTTGATTTCCATTGAGTCTTTTCTTTTTATTTGACAAATTTAGCCTTTTTACGTTTTTGCACATCTTTAAGATATTTAAAAACACACGTATCATGATTTGCAGAAAACAAACATTCATTACATGATAGGCAAACATTTGCAGAATTGTTTGACACATCAACATTCTTAACATTTATTTTACAATCTGAAACAAAATTGTTTTTATTTGAACTAGACTTAAACGTCCTAAGTTGGGCTTCTACTTTATTCTTCTTGCTTCTACTTGATGGTCGTTGGATCCTATCATTCTTTGTATTCTTTGATCTACTAGCATCAGCATAGGTTACTCTTCCTGTAAAAGACAACAGAGTGTTGTCGAACTTTTGAGTGTTTTGCTTTAGTGCATACTTTTGTGTGTCATTAACTACTGTCTTGTTTGGTGTGGGTGCATCTATATAAGGCTTATTGTTTTTTCTATGGCTTGTTGCGAGAGCCCACTTTTCATTCCCGCTTTGTGTGAAAGGGCACGAGGCAATAACATACACTAACAGATCTCGAATACGCTCAACAAACTTAAAGCATAAACTAGTTTTTCATCCAAAGGTTTTAATGCTCTAGCCTGTTTTAATAGTTCCTGTAGAGTTGTTACATGCTCTTTAGTAACTTTCACATAATCTTGATGTACTTACCTATTGTTCTTAAAGTACGCATTGATTGGTTCAGACTCAATCCTAAGCAGACCTGGGGAAAAAACTTTAGTGCATTTTTTAATTATCTTGTTGGTATGCAAATGTGAAGTGAATGTTTTTGACAAATCATTTTTCTCAACAACTTTATGAATAAACTGAGTTTTTGGTAACGGAGTTACAAAATAAAGTTTATTTCTCGAAGTTGATGGTTTAGCAAACTTGGTATTCACACTTGTACCATTTTGATTCAGTTGAGGTTCAAAAAGCTTTTCTTGTAACTGTGCTCTTAACATATCATTTTCATAAATTTGATCATTTAGTTTTTGTTGCAGAGAGTCAGTTTTAAGTTTGGTTTGAGCCCGTGTCTGCTTGATCGAATCATTAATATTTTTGTAAACTAACTTAAGGTGTTCTATTTGCTTACTTAAAGATGAAACCCGTTTTTAGAAATCTGATTATTAAGTTTTTGTTGCAAAGAGTCAAATTTCAATTTGTTTTGACCCCGTGTCTGCTTGATTGAATCATAAAGATTTTTGTAAACTAACTTAAGATGTTCTCTTTCCTTTTCGAAAGAAGAGACTTTAAAAGCTAGTAACACGTTCTCATCATCAAGACTCTGAATCCTAGAATCAAGATTTGGTGCTTCACTCGTAGTCACATGAATTTTTCCTTTGAATTTAGCTAACAGTTGCTTCAACTCGTTAACTACATGAAACCAGAAAAGCTAGTGACACGTTTTCATCCTCTATTTTGTGAAACCTAGAATCAAGATCTGGTAGTTCATAAAGTCACATGACTCTTGCCTTTCATTGTAGCTAATAGTTGCTTTGACTCGTTAACTACAATTGATTTTTCTTGCAATTGAGCTTTTAGATCATTTACCACAAAAGATATGTTATTGATCTCTGTTATCAAAGATGCATCATGTATTTTCCAAGACTCATCACAAATCATTTTTTCTTTATTATGTTGCGAAGAAAGTTTAAGAGAAATGGAATATTCCTCAAGTTTTTCAAAATGTTTCGTTAACTCGTTAAATGACTTGTTTGAGTCTTGTTGATTTAAAATCTCAATTTCAAGACTTTGACAACGTACACAATTATCAAATCCATGTAAAGAATGCAAATAAGTACACATAATATCACACGAAATATTGTCTTCAAAGAGTCGATCATTGTTGATTAAAAGTTGTTTTTTTCAATCTCAAATTATTTAGTGTCCACAGAACATTGGTCAACCTCATCTTCCACTTGTTTAATAATTGCTTTCATTTCATTAACCTATTTGTAAAGACCCATTTTAAAAAGTTTGAAAGATTCTCTAAGGTTTTTGAAAAATGGTATGACGTCTTCTTTGAAAGCCCCTTTTATATGATTACTCCCCAATTTCCTACTTGAACACCAGAAAGAACAATTCTGTTTTTTTATGTAAGCATCAAATTTATCAAGAAGATCTTTTGCTTTTTGAAGATTTACTTTTACCTTACTGGTTGTTGGTAGTTTTTTAGGAAAAACTTATGTGGGTGTTAGTTTTACAACTAGCACTAATGGAGTTGGTTTTGAAACTGGTGACCAATAGACTTGTTCTGCAGATAATTGTTTTTGTAGAACAAAATACTCATAGAGTTTATTCAGTTTTGCATAATCAATCGGTTTATCATCATGTTCTTTTTGTTTGTCTTTCATTTTTAATCGACTCTCTTCAGCAAGTATCAATGTTTCTTCAGAATCACACACATAAATTAAATCATGTTTCTCAACTAAGGCTTTGGCACTATACAACACAGGTAGTTTTCGTTGAGCTTGATGAAGATACAAAGGATTTTGATAACCAAGAGTTGTTTTGTGAGTATTATCATAAAATTTTTGAGGTTTGGTTAACATATGCATTGTTTGAGCAGTTTGACCCACTTTGTAGACAATGTTTTCGAGTTTTTTGTTAGCCTTTTCCAAAACCAAAATTTCATCGATATACTTATCTTGTTTTTGAGATGACTCTTTTGTGAATGTTTCAAAATCGCTTTTCAGAGATTTATGCATGTTAGATAGAACCTCAAATTGTTGTCTTTGAATAATTACTTGTTTTTCAAAAGCTTTCACTTTTTCATTACGATCAACAATTATTCTTCGCATTTAAGAATCTAAATGCTCTTCTCGTTTTGTGAAAAATTCTTTAGAATTTTGTCTTTCTTCTAAAACTTTGACTTTTTCTTTGTATCGTTCAAGCTTACTAGACAATGATTCATTCACACTTTTAGTCTCTTGATTTACCGTGTTACATCATTTAACTTGACTTTTTCATTTGTTCAATTACAGACAATATCATAGAATTATATTGTTCAGGAGGAGGAACATATTGAGCAACATCATTTTCAATAGTAACCATATAATCAGTGTTGGGATTAAAAGCCTTCTCGAAGTTACTGTTGCTCAGGTTAGAGTTACTGTTGCTAAGCAAAACTTAGTGCTGCTCAGTAATCTTAATTAAAAACATGCTAAGTAGTTAGTACTGCTAGTTTAAAGTTACTACTGCTAGTGTAACTTAGTACTGCTAGTGTATATTACTACTTCTAGTGTAACTTAGTACTGCTAGTATATGTTAGTACTGCTAGAGTAAAGTTGGTACTGCTGGTGAAGAATGAAGAAAATATTCTAAGTAGTTACTACTGATTGTACACAGTTAATACTACTGGTGTATAAGTTACTACTGCTTATTTAGAGTTAATGCTGCTAGTACAAAGTTACAACTGCTGAAAGATTTAGACTGCTGAAAGAGTTTTTACTGTCAAGAGATGGATAAAGACAGAAGAAAGGATAAAGATTGATTGGAGATCAAGATTACTTACGTGTTATGTATGAGTTATTTATAGAGTATATTATAGAGAATATTCTAAGTTTTAGGAATATATTGTAATCTCATTAGGACTCCTTGGTGTATAAAAGGGGGTCCTAGGGTATAGAGTTCTATGTATAAAAATCGAGTCATTCATAGAATTCATAGCTTCAAGGTTTTGTAACCCTAATACTAGTTAGAGTATTCGTATTAATATATTGAAGATTTGTTTGTTGAATTGTGTGTTCATAGTATTACTATTTCATTAAAGAATTCTTCTTATTGATCAAAGATTAGATTCCGCATAATCTTTGATATATTTTACAAAGTTTCTACAATAATTGTGTTGGATTTATCTAGCATAATTAAACCTTACACAAGCTAAATAATTAAGATCTACTCAAGTGGGATCAACAATCAGCATAAGAGATAACATTGATGTCACTCATAAGTTCATCATATGAATCATTCCTCGCATTTTAGAATCTACATGCTCTTCTCGTTTTGTGAAAAATTCTTTAGAATTTTGTCTTTCTTTTAAAACTTTGACTTTTTCTTTGTATCGTTCATGCTCACTGGACAATGATTCATTCACACTTTTAGCCACTTGATTTACAGTGTTACATCATTTTACTTGACTTTTTCATTTGTTCAATTACAGACAATATCATAGAATTATATTGTTGGGGAGGAGTAACATATTGAGCAGCATCATTTTCAATAGTGACCATATAATCAGCATAAAAGATAACATTACTGTCACTCGTAAGTTCATCATATGAATCTGTTATCATTATTAGAAACTAAGTGTTTAGAATATTCCGTCTCTTGAACAATAGGATTAAGCATATCAGTCTCATGATAAGTGTCGTAATGTGGTACCTCAGAGAGTATGTTTGAATCATAAGTTGGACCAACTGTGTCACTATTAATTGATCATACAGGAG
>BQNB010082818.1:0-29216 GCA_026074375.1 Tanacetum coccineum
CTTCAATTTTTGAGAACCTAAGGCTAAGTGGGTATTTTATATAATTATATATAAAATTATATAATTGTTCAGTGACCATAGATGCTTAAATGACATCTATGGCGCCACTATAGTTGTTATACTGCACCAACGGTTTCGTGTTATATGGCCATAGCCATTTGGATGGCCATCGTTTTGCGGCTTATTTTTTTTACTTTTTTGTGAATGAATAGGGTATATTTTGTGATGTGTTATAAAAATGTTATTGTGAAGAGCGTTTATGTTATATAGGTGTTATGGGTAGAAACTCACGTAACGTCATTTATAACAGTAATAGGGTTTTCCATCTCTTAAAGTTCTACAAACATGAAAAATTCAGAATCAACCTTGATCGAGAAAACTCTAACTACAGATGCTTTAAAAGAGTAGAAATATCACTATAATGATCATAAACTTTGAAGACAAAACTCTGACTCTTCTGTTGGGATTAAAGCTTGCAAGATATGCATGTGCTTCAATTATCTTTTTGCTGTCTTAATCACATGCAAAATTTAATTATTACAACATTACTGTATTTAACAAGTCTACCCATGTCCCAAGCCACCTACCCAGACTTTTATACTCCAAACTTTTGTATCAAATTCTTCCACCACCACCAAAATCAACCAAAACCGACAATGTCCGCGATCACTTTTTCCGCGAACACCACCGCTTTTTCCTCCAACATAAACCCCCGCGACAGCCACCACCAACCTCCCGCTTCAATCGCCTTCTCCAACACCCCCAAACAACCAAGCTTCCAAACCTTAACCTCAAAAAAATCTCAGTTTCCAAACACAACCATAAGCCCAGCTCGTAAAACCATCGTCTCCGCAGCATCATCCGATGCACCACCAGGGAAGTTATTTCACGGCATGTGTTACGTAGTCTGAGATAATATAGACACTGATCAAATCATTCAAGCTGAATACTGCATATTAGTTCTAACAAACCCTAACGACTACGAAAAACTCGGTTCCTATGCACTCATGGGACTACCAGATTCATACAAAACACGGTTCGTTGAACCAGGTGAATACAAAACAAAATATTCAATCATAATAGTTGGAGATAACTTTGGGTGTGGTTCCTCGCGTGAGCATGCTCCAGTAGCGCTAAGCGCTGCTGGAGCGTCTGCGGTGGTCACAGAAAGTTATGCGAGGATATTTTTTAGGAATTTGGTTGCGACTGGGGGGATTTATCCGTTGGAAAGTGAAGTGAGGATTTGTGATGAGTGTAAGACTGGTGATGTGGTGACTATTGAGCTTGAAAATGGTCTTTTAATTAATCATACAAGTGGGAAGGAGTATAAGTTGAAGTCTATTGGGGACGCTGGACCTGTTATTGAGGCTGGTGGGATTTTCGCTTACGCGCGAAAATCTGGGATGATTCCAGCTTAAGTGCTTAGACAACCGTGCGCGAGGTGAGCATTTTGGTCCTTTTGTTAAGTACATATATGTGCTATTATCATCAAAAAGTAATAATATTCTCAAAAGCTAGTGCGCCAAACATACATTACGTGCGTAAACTAATCACATCGTGAAAGCCTCATTAGTCATTAGTTAGTATTGTGGTAAGTGGTAACTAAAAGTTTTGAGTGAGTGCGTGTCAAGTGTTAATAAAATATAGAAGGGATCCCCCAAAATAGAATATTAAATTATTACATCTTGAGATGTCATTTGTATAATAAAATAAACTTGATACCGTATCTGTTTTCTGATTTTTTATGATACCAGATCTATTTTCAAGATGCGTGCCAATAAAAACCGAATCATAAATAGTCAAATGATCTTATCAACCAGCTGTTTTCAATAGTCCACACACTGCACAAGAGAAACGCTTAATCAACAAAAGAAATGCTAAATAATCCTTCTTAGCTTATACGTCAGTTGTCCTTAGAGAGCTAAAGCTTTCGTCGTTTACATGGATCTCTTATAGAAATAAGAAACCTATTTTCGTTTGATATATTGGTTTAGTGATCCATGTAATGCTTTGTTTTCGGTTGTGTAACTCTCTTTAGCAATTTGCTATGAATTTATATTAATGAATAAAATTGAATGTACAAAGCAACCATGAGGATTAAGGACATACCTCATTAAACCTCATGAAACACTTTATATAACTATTTCCAATTTCTTTTTTCATCTCTGAAAAGCCTGCAATATCAAGTCAACACTGGCTACCAAGTTCAGGGGTGTTTCTTTTCCACTTAATATGTGGGCCTAACCCTTTAATACATCTTATTAGGGAAGGCCACCAAAACATCCCTCACTCAATTAAGTGGTTGATATAGACATTTCTTTCAACCACTTAATTTAGTAAACAAGCCCTAAGTCTCTTGATAATACTTCCAATAGAATTACCAATGTATTTCTCGTCTAATTCATTCACTATATCCATCCAACTCCTACGAATAATATCAGCATCCAATTTTTGTAGAACATTTTCCCAAAACTGTTTTGAGTAGATACGTTTAAAGAATAAATGGCAATGAGAATTCATACCATTATAGCATAAAGGACATACCTTCATATCATAAGAACCCCATTGTTTGATCTTGTCTTGAGTACTTAGCTTACATTGAACAACCATCCTTAAAATAAAGGCATGCTTTGGGATATTTTGTGAGAACCAAACCAGTTTACTCCAATTTAAATTTACTTCATCATTTTGCATATCTTTGTAGGCTTGTTTTAAAGAAAACTTACCCTCCTTCCAATCTCTGCTTTTCCATACTATTTTATCAACCTTATCAATATCAAGCATAATGTTTGGCAATTAAATTATCATAAGGAAATTTCCACAAGCCACTGTTCATTTTCATTATCCACAAACTCTTTCAGTCATATTAACATTAAAATCTAGCATTGTACTAGTCTCTATAAGATAGGAACTCATTTAAAGCCCTTAATTAACTCCGATTAATTAAAGTCTCACTGCCATCACCCAATTATTTAACGATATGACTTCTAGCAGCTTGTCTAAGCTTCAATATATTCCTCCAACCCCAACTATCATTCACTTCCTCATTTAATTCCCAAATACTCCTTCCTTTTAGCTTAATTGTATGAATCCACCTTACCCACAATGAGTCTTCTTCATCTGCAATATTCCACAAGTGTTTCATGATTCTAGCCTTGTTCCAAACACCTAAATCTTTTAAGCACAAGAAGGAAAGGGCAGATCCAGAAGAAGTTTTCTCTGATCACAAGATTGTTATAGTTGCTAAAGTTACAACTGAAAAGCAATACGGCCTTGATTACATGGAACAAATAATTGTGATGAGAGAGAATGACAAGCCATATAGCTTTTCTGAGGCAGACTTCAAATATCTCAACAAGAATGATATTGAAGATATGTACTACGTGTGTCTAAACAACAAAGTCAACTATCGTGAGAACAAGTTGTTGAATTCATTGCTTACTTTCATCTGTGTGATCTGAGAAAGAGTTCATGACTTTCAGCTTAGGATAGAGAGCTACCAGATAAATATCAACCTCACTGCACCAACATTGACCTTTCCTAGTATTGAAGCTTGTAATCCTTATTCCATTGTAGATGAACCTTCTGTTTGTAACATTCCATATTTTCAGGTCATTTACGATGTCATATATTTCACTAATTATTTTTTTCCTTTTCTCGTACGCGTTTACTTTTGATTCTTATCATATAATTAAAATCGTGTAAGCTATAAAATATCATTTAACGTAAACGGCCACCAAACGAATTAAAGTTTTTGTTAAGCAAGCAATATATTATTTTTACGAAAGTAATAATCAACTTTTATATTTTATTTTTATTGGTTACGTAAAGTGTTTACGTTTCGCGATAAATTTCGTTTAGGCATTCTCGGAATCCCCAAAATAAATCTACGCTTCAACAAATACCCATGTTTATACCCAATACCCAAAACCTTATAAAATATTACCCATGTTATCATTTCTAGTCACGTTGTACATAAATATATCAACCAAGACTTACATTTTTCAAGTTTACACTTAAATGCTTAAGCTACACATTTAAATATTTCAAGTACATAAGAATTAACACATAAAATATCCAAGACACAAAAAATGACTAACTTATACTCCTTCCCCTCAAATATACGAAAACAACAACATATGGAGATAAGAAGATCAAAATTTTACAACTAGTACATGTGCAACAACAACTAATTAAGTTTCATGTTACCTTGACCAACATTTCTCCTCATTTCCCTCATCTTGCCTAAAGACTTTCCTAAACCACCTTTGACTAGTCTTGATACATATATAATACTAGCATATACATTCATGAATCATAACACTTAGAAAAAACTCACACAATTCTTCCTTTTCCTCCTCCTAGCCCACGTCCCATTTTTAATCATATAAACAATCCATAAAAAAATTCTACAACATTTACACACATTCTCATATCATTTCTAAGACATACTAAGGTATTTACAAGACTTGGTTAACCCTTTACAAGTGTTGAAGCAAGATAAAGGAAGTTTGGGTTCTTTAGAAAAATTAGGTTTCATTTTTTGCAAGCTAGGATTAAAAATCTAACAAGGTTTAGATTATATTCTCATCATCCATTTCACCTAAGGTTATCTATAAGCCCTCACCTTTTCATTTTGATGATTTTATGTGTATATAAGTTCTATGTAGTGAAATCACCATTAGGTTACTTTTAAACATGTAAAACATATTTTTGCTTATGATTATAATTTTGTACACTTATTCATGTGTTATGTGGTTGAATATATTATGGTATAATGGCTTGTGGAAGACTTGTGATTAATTTATGTAGTTAAAAAGTATATAAAAATAAAGTTATATAAATAAACTCAAAAAGATATATAGGGGCTGTTTTGGTCCGAATTTTTAGGCATGGATTTTATGTTTTATAAAAATACTACATATTACAAGGATCGTAAGCATATAAAGAACTCGAAAAACCGATTTATAACGAAGGAGATACGACGATTACAAGTTTACGATAATTAATACTTTTATAAAAATAATTTTGTAAAAAGTTACTGTTCATCAGGGACTTTATTTTTGGAAAAAATATCATAAATAAATAGAACATTTAATTACGATAACGTGCTCGAAAGAATTGCTAAAAACGGAGCTAAAACGAGTAAAATACGACATTTACGGTAATTAAAGTTTATAAAGGTAATTTTATAAACTATGAACAGTAAAAATTACTATTCATCAGCAGACCCAAATTTATAAAATGTAATAATTTTGATACATCTTTCAATTACAAAGACATGCTCGAAGGAATCGCTAAAATCGGGATTAAAACGAATAAGTTATTACATTTATGAGTTTACGACAATTGAACTTATAAAAAATAAATTTATAAAACGTCATGAACAGTAAAAAAGTATTGTTCATCAGAAGGTCATGAAATAAAAAAATGTAATATTTTGATACGTCGTCTTAATACGAAAGCGTGAGCGTAAGAAACATACAAAACGGGCTTAAAACGGGAAAGTTACGCCGATTTTACTAAAAGTATAATTATAAACATTTTAACCTTACAAACGTTATTTCTCAAATACAATTAGATGGTGATGTAGCTATATAAAATTATATATGTTATTGGTATTTAGTACTTATATGACCTATATTGGATTAAGTTGCATTCCGTCATTTCCGTGACGCATTTTCTGTTATATTCAGATTGTCATTAACTCGATGTGAGTTCATAGCCCCTTTTTCATATACTTGTTTTACAAACTCTACGGGGTGAAATTACATGCTTGTTTTACTATGGACACAAGTGTTTTAAATTGTATGCTATCCAGATTATTGCCTGAATATTATTGCCTAAGTTATCGCATTGCCATCTAAGTCCCTACCAAATCATGAACCGCCAATTGTTATTATAGTGAGCGCTAGTGTTGTGGATAGATCTATCGGGACTAACAATCCCCACCTGGAATTTCTGGTCACAAGTTGATCATGATGCATTTAACATTTAGAGGAACTTGTAGGCTGTTTTGACAGACACCCTACCTTATTTGGGGCACAGACAGTTAAGGCTTCGGGGCCATGAGCTTAGTGCAATAATACATGTTTTTGGACTACTGAATTTGTTTCATAGTCTACCATTACCTAAATCTTGTGGTCCACTCCTTATTTGATAAACCTATGAATTCACTTAACCGTTGTGTTGATCTTTAGCATGTTTAATTTCAGGTCCTAAGGTATAAGCTTGGATGGGAGCCGTGACGGTTATCAATGAAGATGGATTTTGTGTTTATTTAAATTCGATGCAACTTTATTTTTTTAAAACTTATGTCATCTTTTGGGATTATGAAGCTTTTGTTTAAAAGAATGTATGTAGTATGTTTACAACTCTTTAATATTTAGGACCATAACTGAAAACTCTGATATTTTATAATGCATCGAATGTACTTATTCAAAACGTCTCTTTGAGGTCGTTTCTTATATCTTGACTGTTGTACATTGATGTAGCACCCCATTGTTACCATTCCGCTGCATACCAGATTCTGGAGGTGTTACAGATTGGTATCAAGAGCCAATGTTATAAGGAATTGGGTCATTTTCAAAACCTATTCTATAACCAAAATTTTTACAGACTTTCTTTCCTTTCATTTTCAAAATACAGAATCCTTCATCGCTTATCCAATATCCGCGCGCGTATTCCCCGATCCTTACTTACTTTTCCGATTGTCATTATTGTATTATATAGTTTATATATAATACTTGGTTTAATTTCGATCCCTTACGTCTATCTTCTAGCGTATTACTATTCATTCGTATCGGTCGATATATAAATACTGACCATTCTGATTAATGATGTTATTTATAAAACCATCACCATTTAAAATAACTATCATAGTGAAAGTTAATCTTGTGGCTATGTGGATTCATTATAGAATTTCATACTGTATTGATGATAAATTCATAAATATTATAGTATTCTTATTTCCTCTGTTAGTATCATATACCTCGACTCGGCGTACTCTTACAAATTCTTACCGAATTTTGTACTTGTATTGTTGACAGAATCATGCCGCCCAGAAGATTAAAAAAGAAATCTGTTAAGAGGTTGGTGGAGAAACATGTAGCTAAAGTTATTGAAGAATACGAAAAGTCTAGGGCTAATCTAGATAGCGCTGGAAGTTCAGGAGGAAAAACTGGGAATACTAAAGGAACTGTGAATATGCAAGGTTGTTCGCACAAGACCTTTATGCATGGAAAGCCTCATTCATTTAATGGAACCACTCTCTAAATAAAGCTATACTCGCGCCCCAACGAAAACACTCATCAAATTCCGAAATTGTCAAAAAATGCTCACGGAAATAGAATACATGTGTTGCATACAAGTCAGCCTTGCCACAACACGCAGACACATTTCCATTCAATATTCATTAGTCCAGATTAACCAGAAATTTATGAGAACCGTGAAAAATGATAGGCTCGGAGGGTTGTACTAGGGGTATCCTGCACTAAAGGTGAGTACATGGCAAGGGTGTGGGATAGTTACATGATCGGTGTGATCATAATAACAATTACAGGTTTAAAACATGGGTTAATCCTAATGCCTCTTATCAAGCAAATCATAATACTTACTATGCGGTTTCGGGATGCATCACAAAAACAAGTTCTAAAATTTAATATGCTACAGGTACACTCATATGAATTTTACTAACACCAGACATTCCAGAAAAGGTGACAAGGCAATGCATACATGGCCGTAACGACGGAATAGACATGCATGTCTGCAGATCTACCCTAACTCGAACCGGGTAAAGATAAAATCATCTTGGGTTACCAACGATGGGTACCCGAATTCCTAAAATCTCGAGCGCGGCGTGTGCGTGAACCTCACATTTTGGGGTGGAATTCTGAGGGTTATTGTGCTAGTCATATTTAATTCCTATCCATGAGACGATATTAATACTTGGTTTTTGTCGGTATATGTCATAAAAAAATTAAATTTGGGTAAAAATTACCTTTTATGTTATATTTTGATATATTACCCATCATTTTAAGGACAAAGCACAAATGGAGCGCGCGTTGAAAGAATAGTTTTCTAAAGGCTTATTTTTCCCCCCAGCGCGCGCGAGAGAGCGTAGATGAACATTGTCCTCAATGTTTTTATATAATACCCGCTAAAATTAATAAAGGGAATATAAAACAAGGAAAAGAAACTAGTACTCCCCTGATTTACTCAATAATGGAGAAGAAACATGCGATAACTGGTTAAATCGTCCTCCAAGAATCATCCAATGAAACTTCCTAAGAATTTCCAAGCTTCTTCTCATCGAATATAACATGTAATCAAAGACAAAGACAACTACACCAAGCATAAAATGTGTGATTTACCAATATACAATATGAATTTAGGGTTCGACTCGATAGATAGGATGAGAGAATTGTTAAACTCATTAGGTTTTTGCAGGTTTAAATAACAAGAAGACTCATATATTAAATGTTATGCAAGTTTTATTTTCAAAAATAATTAAAAAATTTAAGTTTTCTTGACCTGGGCGTTTGACGCCGTCGGGTTTTTTGTGACCCTGTCATAGGTGACGTGGTGACGGCGTCACGTGTTAATCGTGATGCCGTCTCCATAGTCTGTGAAAACAAAAATTTTGTTTTTGATGAAAAATTTCCTGCACTTGATTCCATAAGTTAATTTCTGTACAAATGGCTGCATAAAACCTGAGATTCAACAATTCAATCATAAAACTCAAAACTGATGCGAATTAATCTTAACAATTCATTTAACATGTTTTAATTTGGCTCAAAAGCCGGATAGATTCCCCTACACTTATTGTTTGCAAAATACCTTTGATTGAAATTAAGACGAGGTTAAAGACAATACAAAGCATGATTACAAGATAGTTCAAACATAATAAAAAACTATAAAGAATTAAAACACACATGGCACTCCTAATTGGGGGAAAAGTAAATTGGGTTGCCTCCCAAGAAGCGCTTTTCTTTATTAATGAGTCTTGTAGCTAAACTCGAAGTCACATGTCAAGTGTCATAGAAGTGGTCCAAGTCGATGATCTCTCTTGAACTTTGTCTTCCGGAGAGCTTCCTAGTAGTGGGAATTGATTAAAGGGTTTTGGTAAATTCCTCTCCATCAGGGTCGATCAATCTAATCTTGGCATGCCATGCTCCATCTTCGTTTTTGGGTGGTTTGTCCTAGTTAATTGGTTTTTTAATTAGGTCCTCTGATTCCCACATGTTACATTTAAGGTTAATGGGTATAGCTCCTAGAAATTCTACCATTATTCTGAACACTAAGGTATCCTTAAAAGGATTATGCTCGGAATCTCTAGAAATTTCCAATTCTCCGGGCAAATGGCAGTCTAAGAAGTATTTCCTAGTATAGTAAGGGGGTTTTGTGCCTATTCCATCTGAGCTAGGTCAGGGTTTATAAGATTTCCTTTTTCCAAGTGTGGTCCAATAAGGTGCTTCCTCCTCACCTAAGTCTACTCCTTTTACACTGAATACCGACCTAGTGATTCTTTCTCCTACCGCTATTTTGGCCATCCTACAATCTATAATTGCGTTGGCGGTAGCTAGGAATCCTCTTCCTACAAGCAAAGGGGTCTCAGGGTCTTTCTTCATATCAATAACGTAGAAGTCATTTATAGTTTTAGGTTTTTTCCTATGTGGACTTCTGCGTCTTTCACACAATCTACAACTGTGAGGATTTGGTTTCCGTCAGTCAATTCCAAAGATATGGTACATATCTCTTCTAAATAGTCTAATGTTAAGCTTTTGGAAGATGTAAAGTGGGATTATGTTTACGCATGATCCTAGATCGGCCAAGGTGTGGAAAGGTTTTGAGTCCCCTAGTTTACAAGGTAGAGTGAATAGTCCGGGGTCCTCTATTTTTGTAGGTATCTCTCCTTAGACAAATGCTAATATGTTTTTGCCTAGTTCTAAGCTCTCTACGTATTTGTCTAATATGGGCTTATAGATTGGGGCGTGAGCTAGGAATTCAAGAATCGCGGTATGGTTAAGAAGACAATCTTGGAATTGCCATCTCAAGATTGGTCCGGGCTCTTCTGTTTGGGATGTTTATTGATTACAATCTCGTGTTTGCCGCAGGCTGGTTTGGAAATGTGTCGCCTCCTTGAAATGTGAACTTGATAGCAATTGATTAGTTGAAAGAGGCGAGATAACATTGGGGATCGATAGTTTTTTTCTTTTTTTTGGGTAAGAACGAGCAGACCAAAACCGGGGTAGTAATACCCAGTTTCGGGTTCTTAACCGTATTGCTAGGTAATGTGCCCGTTATTTGATCAATGATGGATTTCAACACAGTGTTAATTTTGTTGGTCATCTCACCATTCCCGTCGTTTGAAATCGGTTTCAAACTTGGACAATCTAGCGTCTTGGGATGCCATGAATTCGGAAACCAGCCCTTCTATATTTGATTGATCGTTAAAATTTTAAGGACGGTTGTTGAAGGAACGATTCGGGATTGAACCGTTAGATTAGAACCGATTAGGTGGGTTTAAGAAATTGTTTTAGGAATTTTGGGGTTGTCTCCACCTAAGGTTTGGGTGACTTTTCCATGATGGATTGTAGGTATCACCAAGATTGTTTTGCTCGGGCTTGAAAGTTTACCACTTACCTCCCGCTTCATCGGTACGTGAGGATGCGTATTCAACAAAGGCTTGTTCGGGGTCTTTCATACAATATTGAGTGTCATGGGGACCACTAAAGATTTCACATGGGGTAGTGATTTTATTTACTTGGGTAGTGTCACACCCGGCCAAGGCGGAAACGCGAGGCGTAAACAAGAATGGATATCATCACAACACATGGTGTCTATATAGAGAATACTAAAATAAAAACTAAAGTAAAGCAAAGACACAAAGTATCATGACAATACCCAAAACCTAATGGTGTCTTTATTAATGAGAAAGAGGTCTCGTCAATAAAAAGGACAATGCAAAAAACATCATCCAAACAATTTCCATTATCACTATAAGTGATTAAAATGAAATTTCTCCATCAAATAACTCATTTCTCTTAACTTAACCTCTAAAACCTAAACTTATCTTAAATTACTAACACAAAAATACGTATACGTATAATTACTTACACAATTAACGCGAAACCGCTTCAATCACCGAAATCATTTCCTTGTCACCAAAAGTGAACGAAATGAACTTCACAAAATTCAACACAAATCCAATCCCAATGAGACGATCACGCTCAATGGATTGATTATCCAATCTCACATATCCCACACAAACACATATAAACACGTATAAACACATAACCATACATTGCAACAGATACATTTAGGTCAACACTACGGTTTGACCAACCTGCTCAAGTCATGGTTGTCACAGTATCCCCACCTTGAGAAAATCTCGTCTCAAGATTTAACTACTCGAGGCATTAGCACTATCGGCAAACAACGGAGGACACTTAGACCTCATTTGATCCTTGCGCTCCTAAGTAAGCTCAGGACCATGCTTCGAATCCCAATGAACTTTCACTAATGCAATCATACTACGCTTTTACTCATGACCTCGACCAACTTCCAAAATCCGAATCCAACTGCTAATGACTTTGCTTACCCCCACAAGGGTGCAATTAGCAACACAACAACCCCAAACGAAAAGAAGCATCCCACTACATGTACCTCGCTAGTCATCGAGAAAACTTATCAAACCCTTAAGTTATTGTAACAACGTGTTTAATATCTTAACCTTGCAACTCATCAAACAAGAGCTGTCTTGAAATTACAATATAAGATGTTACAAAGCTCAACGTATCTAAAGAATCCAGGCAAATTCAGGTTTACTCAAACTTTTAGCACCTCCCAATCCAATTTTATGATACTCAGCTCATAAGACATAAATTCTCAACCAAACTGTAGGCCCAATATATCTAAAGATCTCAATTGTTCCTACATAACTCGGTTCTAACTTGTCTTTCTTTCCAAACGTACTACACCTCTCCAAGGTGAGACCTTCAACCACCCATAACCTACCAGCATTAATTCAAAAGTTTCCCACTACTACCAAGCTAACACTTTCGACAGTTTGGCTGCCTCAAGCCTTTCCTGTATTACCACTATCTTGTTGGTTGTTTCTACAAAATTCGATCCATTCAACTCACTCTCTCCAGTTATGGCCCATAAAATGATAACCTACATTCCTTTCCATACCATGCTTCAAATGAAGCACATCCTTACTCGAATGATAATCCCTACCTTAGGGAAAAAAACTCATCTTACGAAAGTGAGTATTCTGATTTACCTCTAAAATCTAATGTACTTGTCCTGAGCATAGCTAGGAATGGGGTGACTTAGTCAGTCTATTGACTACACCCAAATCGCATCGTATCCACTACTCACACTTGGTAACTTGACAACAATATCCTTAGTTATCTTTTCCCACTTCTACTTGGGTAACTCAGGTTGTAGCAACAATCCTGAAGACCCTTGATACTTAATTTCCACTCTCGAATACGCTAAATACTTACTACCGCAATTAGCTACATCCTTCTTCATACTCAGCCATCGATTACTTAACCTAAAACCACACCATCGTATCCGCTCCAAGATGGATAGAATACTTTGTCGTATATGCCTCTTCAATAGCCAAGGTCCTTACATCTCTCCAAATGGAGGTCCGAACCTTGTCTAACCAATATGAACCACTCTCCATCTCTTTTCACACTCGTTGGTCCAAGCCACACAACATCTTATGTTGACGCGTTCTTTGCTTTGGACATCTTATCTTATATCACCAACATCCTTTTCTCAAACCTAGATCGGATCGTCGTACATCTATCTCGAACTCATTCTTGGCTTCACTCCTTCTTCCTACTCCACGGTACAACATCTACATTTGCCTTTCCCAGATGGTACTTGGCCTCGAAATCAAACTCACTAAATAACATCCATCCATCATCTTTGCCTCATGTTCAATCCTTCCGATTGAAAGTGTGTTGGAGACATTCATGATCCGTATAAATTACTCTCCATGTCTCGTTCACTTAATGCCTCTAGCATTATAAGGCAAAACCTACCACGTTAGTCATGCAATCCTTCTTAAGAACCTTCAGTTGTCGTGACGTACAAGCAATCACCTTCTCCCTTTTTCCAAGCATGCTTCTAAATCCTTACTTCGCGCGTCATAATATACTACGAAATCGTCTGCTCCTTCCGGTAATGCTCATGGTTGTCACAGTATCCCCACCTTGAGAAAATCTTGTCCCGAGATTTAACTACTTGAGGCATTAGCACTATCGACAAACAACTGAGGACACTTAGACCTCATTTGATCCTTGCGTTCCCAAGTAAGCTCAGGACCACGCTTCGAATCCCAACGAACTTTCACTAATACTATCATACTACGCTTTTACTCATGACCTCTCGGTCCACAACATTAACGGTTCTTTGACAAAACAAAGAGTCTTGTCAACCTTAACCTCGACTAACTTCCAAAATCCGAATCCAACTGCTAATGACTTTGCTTACCCCCACAAGGGTGCAATTAGCAACACAACAACCCCAAACGAAAAGAAGCATCCCACTACATGTACCTCGCTCGTCATCGAGAAAACTTATCAAACCCTTAAGTTATTGTAACAACGTGTTTTATATCTTAACCTCGCAACTCATCAAACAAGAACTGTCTTGAAATTACGATATAAGATGTTACAAAGCTCAACGTATCTAAAGAATCCACGCAAATTCAGGTTTACCCAAACTTTCAGCACCTCCCAACCAATTTTCCGATACTCAGCTCATAAGATAGAAATTCTCAACCGAACTGTAGGCCCAATATATCCAAAGATCTCAAATGGTCCTACATAACTCGGTTCTAACTTGTCTTTCTTTCCAAACGTACTACACCTCTCTAAGGTGAGACCTTCAACCACCCATAACCTACCAGCATTAATTCCAAAGTTTCCCACTACTACCAAGCTAACTCTTTCAACAATTTGGCTGCCTCAAGCCTTTCCTGTATTACCACTATCTTGTTGGTTGTTTCTTGTACCAAATTCGATCCATTCAACTCACTCTCTCCAGTTACGGCCCATAAAACGGTAACCTACATTCCTTTCCATACCATGCTTCAAATGAAGACATCCATACTCGAATGATAATCCCCACCTTAGGGAAAAACTCATCTCACGAAAGTGAGTATTCCCATTTACCTCTAAAATCTACCCTACTTGTCCTGAGCATAGCTAGGAATGGGGTGACTTAGTCAGTCCATTGACTACACCCAAATCGCATCGTATCCACTACTCACACTTGGTAACTTGACAACAATATCCTTAGTTATCCTTTCCCACTTCTACTTGGGTAACTCAGGTTGTAGCAACAATCCTGAAGACCCTTGATACTCAATTTCCATTCTTGAATACGCTAAATACTTACTACCGCAACTAGCTACATCCTTCTTCATACTCAGCCATCCATTACTTAACCTAAAACCACACCATCATATCCGCTCCAAGATGGATAGAATACTTTGTCGTATATGCCTCTTCAATAGCCAAGGTCCTTACATCTCTCCAAATGGAGGTCCGAACCTTGTCTAACCAATATGAACCACTCTCCATCTCTTTTCATACTTGTTGGTCCAAGCCACACAACATCTTATGTTGACGCGTTCTTTTCTTTAGACATCTTATTTTATATCACCAACATCCTTTTCTCAAACCTAGATCGGATCGTCGTACATCTATCTCGAACTCATTCTTGGCTTCACTCCTTCTTCCTACTCCACGGTACAACATCTACATTTGCCTTTCCCAGCTGGTACTTGGCCTCGAAATCAAACTCACTAATAACATCCATCCATCATTTTTGCCTCATGTTCAATCCTTCCAATTGAAAGTGTGTTGGAGACATTCATGATCTGTATAAATTACTCTCCATGTCTCGTTCACTTAATGCCTCTAGCATTATAAGGTAAAACCACCACGTTAGTCATGCAATCCTTCTTAAGAAACTTCAGTTGTCGTGACGTACAAGCAATCACCTTCTCCTTTTTTCTAAGCATGCTTCTAAATCCTTACTTCGCGCATCATAATATACTACGAAATCGTCTGCTCCTTCTGGCAATGCCAAGATCGGCTCATTACCCATTTGATTCTTTCCACATCTAGATAGCTTCCTTTATGCTCCGCTTCCACATTGTTGGAAAACTTTACGTACATCTTCTCTTCCTTCAGTGACTCCACGATCATCGTCACGTGTGACTCGTACTCCTCCTTAGACTTCGGGTTGGTTTAAAATATCGTCGGTATATATACGTTATCTAGCTTGTCTATATACGGCCATGCACACCCGGCTCATTAACTCCATAAAAACCGCTGGTGCATTGGTTAACCCAAAAGGTATAGCCGTAAACTTCAACGTGTCCATTACGCATCCTAAAAATAGTCTTAGATACGTCATCCCCGTGCACCCTCTATTGGTGACATCTCATACGAATTTTCTATCTCACTCTTCTCAACTCCTCCATGCACATCCTAAACTACCCACCTTTCTTCCTACCAAGCAATACAAACACTTCCCACAACAAGTTACCATTTGAACTAATCCTCACCTCGCAACTCATGCAATCGTTCCACACCTCTTGCCTTTCTAAAAACATCAAACGACACGAGCCTTCGCAAATCGACGTCGCTCCTTGTAATAATTCCATACAAAATCCTATTCTACGACGAGGGCTAAAACCCACTAAATCCTGAGAAACACTTCGAGAAGCTCACATACTACTAACGTACATTAAATCGACTAATATGCTTTGGTACTCCTACGAGACCCGTATCCTTTTTAGTTCGTTTCCTCACGAACCATAAACACTTTTAGCTTACTAAGGTATTTTAACTACCTTCTTGTGGCATACCATCCTAAAAAAACCAGCCTTATGACCAATTCTCTCATACGCTACATCAAGCTCCATAACTAAAGTACTAAATTAAAAGTAAAACGAGAACTCTCTAATTCCAACTTGGGATCGCGAATAATTCCATTCGCTTCGCTACCATCAATCGCACCACCCAGAAGATATGTCCTAACATCAACTCTAGCACCACGCCATGAGGAAATTTCAAACTTCACATGCACCAATTGGTATGGACCCAAACATCACACGATTCCAAAAAGAAAAAAAAAATCAACCGAATGTAAACGTCGATAAGAAGAACGAACCTCCGACCTAACAAACGCATCAATGATTACTAGAAACACCCCCAACAAATAATACCATGTACCACGACCCATTAATTAAAAGATTAAGAACCTTTGTACCAAAACTGATTTTTACCCAAGGAAACGTTCCCTCATAACCTTATACCAATCATTTTAAAACAATAGAATCACCTTAGTTAATAATGTAAATAATTTTAATGTAAAAATAAATTTAAATAAAATTTCATAAACTAATTTTTAATTATTGGTTTTCAATAAAACTAAGAAAAAAAAAAGAAATCAAAAGATATTTTGAAAAAAATGGGTGCAATTTTATTAATAATTTTATTTTTAAAGAGAGTTTTTTAACACCTAAACAATATGGTATCGACTACCACAAACTTACTTTCAAAATGGAAATTATGACACAAAAAACATCATGATAGCAAAAAACTCCAAAATACCTTAAAAATCCAAATACCAAAAATATTAATATTACTTGAAAACGAACACGACAAGAACTCTTACAAACCAAACAAACCATAAGGACTCATCCATACCAACGGTCTTAGAACCAAACCAAAAAGTATCGTCACCTTTAGACAAAGGAAAACAATCAAAACGCCGAACGGAGAACATAGAACACCAGTTCTATGATAACACCCTAGAATACCAACACGAGCTTTGGATATCTCAACGAACAACGAGCTAACGAAAAACAAACCATTTAAGAATCGATACGACAGTACCATCCAGGTATCCGATGTCTCTGTAAACGAATAGATGAAAGGGAACCATATCCATCTACGCAACCCAATCCTAATTATAAATCAAAAAGTAGCCCAATCAGTTAAAGAGGAATTCTCTAACCATACAACCATCCTCAACAGGATCTCACATCACATCTACACTACCATCTACACAACTATCCAGACTTACATCCTTACATAATACATACAAGCAACAATGATCAATGCAATCAAAGTCACAAGTCCACGTGTGTGACACCTTTATAATTATGTTCGCGACCATAATTATAATTGCACCTTTTGCACACGCGTACTTACTTCCAAGACCACACCTCTCAATGATAACACACATCTACCACATAGCACTTAATAATAATCCAAATATAACTCAAACATGATAATCCACCTAACGAAACATAAAATCCCAATCGACCAAACGAAACAGAAGTCACATCGTGACCCAAAATATAAAATCAATCCTCGATTATAGTAACGCATCGAGGTAGAAAACGAAATAAACTTATGTAAGGCCTCGCTTGGGTTAGACTTTTCTCTCTCAAAAGTCACCCAACTCCGCGGGTCCAGTGAGGTAAACAATCTCCCAACGATATCTCCTAGGGGTAGGGGAAGACATGACTAAAAAATAACAAAGGGGTATATACTATTAGATCCCCATAATGAAAAAGTATATATTTCATATTATAATAGTAGTAATTCAAAATAGGAAGAATTTCAAAGCTTTAAAGTAGCGAGAACATACGGTATATACGTACACAAACACTTATGCCCTAAAATGCAACTATATGAGGGACCCTTAAGCTATAGTCTAGGCTCAACCACCTAGTTCTCTATAACCACGCACACACCACTAATACCAATCTCACACCCCGCCAAGCGGAGAGCGCTAGCATAAAGATAATGGATATCATACAACAACACATGGTGTCCTTTAAGAGAGTACCAAAATGCATACAATAAAGTAAAGTATAGACACAAAGTGTCATAACAATACCCATAACTAAGCAAAACATAAAAGGCGTCTTTATTGATGAAAAGGAAGTTCTCGTCAATAAGAGACATGCAACATATATCCATACAATGCTAAACATCCACATATAAACTTCAAGATCATCTTAAGGTCTCTTTCTAGCCACTTCTCACTATCTTAAGAATCCTCATGACTTCACACCTGAAAATGATGCTTAAAACGTCAACACAATGGTTGGTGAGAGTCATAGGTTTAAGACACACAAATCAATCTTTTAAATCCAATTACTGTGATTATCAAAACAATATAGGACAATTATGCAAAATATGAACTTATGCTAACATGCAATCCACATACTGGGTAGGAACGTTACCCCCGATCCATTACAACAACTAGGTAGGAGGGGGGGGGGGGGGAACGTTACCCCCGATCCATTTCCACAACTAGTAAGGAAGTTTACCCCTGATCCATTTCAACAACTAGGTAGGAACGTTACCCCCGATCCATATGTCACTTACGCACCTAAAAGTCTACCAGCTGGAACTTATACTTAGGCCTGGACCAACACATCATTGAGTATTATTTCAACCCTTCAGTTGGATTTGATTGAGTAGTAAAGACCACTCCCAACCGAACTAATCACATCACAAACTACTCCAATTGATCACTAAGCCATGGAGCCTTTCCACACAATTTACTAGTAATTTATTTTTATAACCCTTCAGTTGATTTGAGTGAGTAGTAAAGACCACTCCCAACTGAACTATTCACGAAGCAATAACACGTAGCAAATAATCACAGCAACTAAAACAGTTTAACACATAGCATCATTTTCACCCCAATAAAACACAAGAAAAAGGGGCTATGAAACTCACCTTTGCTTAGCTCTCAAAAACTTCCAACAAGGCTTCACAAATAACTAGCACAAATCTAAGCAACAAAATACCTCGTGTTACACGCTACTAAGCCGAAAGCTTAATGTACATGTAACATTCATATGATGGATGTATAAGATGTTTTATTAACCCCCATGGGTCACCTTGACACCATACCCAACCTTAACCACTTCATTAACTAGTTTTACTAGTTAATCACAATTCGTACCAAACTGCAGAATTTTAACGTGACTTATCGCATTCAAAACCCTGACTTAATGACCTTCATAATTCAAACCAAAAATCACCTATGTTCATTAATGAGTATATTAACTACCTTAAGACTCTCAAGTGTCAATTACATACACAAGTACTCCTAAGAAAATCAAACTCCAAAACAGTCCCAATTCGGGTCTCATTGCACACTAAAACGTTTAGGCTTAAAAATCATACTTAGACTTCGGATTGATTAAATTCCTTTGGTGGATCTATAATAGACACATAAGACTTAACTACTGTAGAAGGTCTAAGACTAATTCAAATTAAAATAGGGTTTTCACTTCACACAACATAACCTAAATCTGACATAAAGAATAAATCTCAGCTGACAACCGAATATCGTTTGAATTAATTAAATAACTTCCACTCACTTTAATTCCTAAAACCTATGGGGTTTGAAAGTAGACTCTCTGTAGATAATTTTAGGCTTTTTAAAATCATTAAAAGCTATTCGGATGATCAAGTTATGACTCTCGCAAGATGACCCTTCTAAACTGCCAACAATTTAACTCCGAATTTACTAACCCTAAAACCCTAATTACACATGATTAACTTCATTAACAATATAAAAATGATTTTAAAAGATAAAAACCCTAAATTTACAGAATCTTAGAGGAAAAATAGAAAAAAAAATAGAAGAAAAAGAAATGGAAAAAAGTAATAGGAAAAAGGAGAAGAAAAAAGAAGAAAAAAAAAAAGAAAAGAAAGAAAAAAAGAGGCAAGAAAAGAAGGAGATGGAGGAGAAAAAGAAAGAAAAAAAAAAAAAAAGCAGAAAAGAAAAAGAAGAGAAAAGAAAAAGGAGAAAAAAAGAAAAATGGAAAGAAGAGAAAGAGAGGGGAAGAGAGGGAGAAAGAAGAGAAAAAAGAAAAAGAAAAAAAATAGAAGAGAAAACAAGAAAAAAAAAATAAAGGAGGGAAAGAGAGAAAAGGAAGTAAAAAGGAGGGAAACAAAAAAAAAAGAAAGGAGAGAGAAAAATAGAGAAGAGGGAAAAAAAAGAAAAAAAAAAAAAGGAGGAGAAAGAAAGATAAAAAAATAAAAAAGGATGAACCCTAATCCATCATATTAATTATTACATGTGTTATTACTTAGAATATAACAAGAATTGAAAAATTATAACTAGAATTGAACATAAATTAGAATATTTACCTTAGAAAGAACCCTAATTTTTTTTTTCTTCCTCATTGAAACCGGTCGAACAAAATAATGGGGTGGGATTTGGGTTTTGGTTTTTGTATTTATAGCCTACAATATTAATTATAGATAAAGCCCAACTAGAATTTGTTTCCAAATACAATTCCTTTTCTTTTTCTTTTTTTTAAAATTCGGATTTTACTATTCATGCCAAAAAAAATATTTTCTTTTTATTTTCTTTTATTAATTAATTAATTATCTTTATACCTTAAGTTTTATAAAAACCTAAACTAAATTGTTAAACTATTTTGCTTGAAAATTACTTTCTAAAAATAACTTTTCATTTCCAAATTCACTTTCTAAAAATAGAAAGTCTTCCAAAAACTCTCATATTTTAACAAACTCATTTCTTTCACAAATGACACACTTCTCATTTTAATCCATCACCTAGAGATCCACATATTAATCAATCCAATTCTCTCAAAATACCCAATCAATTCCATTATCACTATAAGTGATTAAAATGAAATTTCTCCATCAAATATCTCATTTCTCTTAACTTTACTTCTAAAACCTAAACTTATCTTAAATTACTAACATAAAAATACGTATACGTATAATTACTTACACAATTAACGCGAAACCGCTTCGATCACCAAAATCATTTCCTTGTCACCAAAAGTGAACGAAATGAACTTCACAAAATTCAACACAAATCCAATCCCATTGAGACGATCACGCTCAATGGATTGATTATCCAATATCTCATAAACCAAACTTATTGTATAGATATTTAGGTCAACACTACGGTTTGACCAACCTGCTCGAACCACGGTTGTCACACAAAGAAGAAGTTCCACAAATGTTTATATAGAGTAAGAGATAAACTTTTCCACATATATAGTTTCAATTTTCCCATAATAGTCGTCATCCAAATAGACATGTCTGCAAAAAGTTTGTATTTCGTAGTAACATACAACAAGGTTCGTTTCCAACATAAATCGTGATAAAATAATTTTTTTTTATTAAAGTCATAATAGGGAATTTTTTTCTTAAAAAAATTTGAAGTCATAATGAAGTTTTCCAAAAATTTGAAGTCATAGTAACCAAACACAATGATACCGATACAAAAGAATTTATATTTTGATAATAAAAACATTTTTTTTCCGAACGCGGGCTGAATAAATATATTCGACAAAATTGGTGTTTAGATGTATCTTATAATACATAAGTTTTGATGCTAAAGCGATGTAACCGTTGAAAAATACAAGTGCATCCCGTTTAAAAATGTTCAAAAAGTACCTCACTTGTACATGTTTTGTTACCAAAGGACTTCGACTCGTCCAAATAAGTACTATCTCCGAAACACAACGCCAGGACGAAAATTGTTATCATGGTTACACAATTAACCAGTATCAGGTATAAGGTTCTCGTTCTCGTATCAATCCTTTTATCTCAAAAGGGGTCTCCTATGCGATGGTCATACAACCAAACAACTAGAGTGGTAACACTCTAAGGCGAGTTGCTCCTAAGGCAACTAATGACGTAATACGTCTCATCGAACGTCTTCAAGAATGAAATGTTTAAGTAACAGGTTTCCACGATAAAAACGATGTCAACCCACATGGTGGATGAGAAATAGTCGTTTGCAACACGCACGATAGGGTAAGGACAAAACACCGCGCATTTCTGCTTTCGACCCTAATCTCTCTATAGCCGCGTTGCATTTATGTCATTTGAGTATCCATCAAATCATCCAAGCCTCACCCATCCTCGAGTGAATTCTTCAAAGGTCTTAAGCCAAATAGCAACTTGAATCTTAATTTCATAACTCATCAAACAAGAACTGTCATGAACTTAAGTTAGAAGTTGGTAAAAAGCTTAATGTTTTTGAAAAATTAACTCAACTTTGGGGTCGCTCAGAAACAAAGAATGCTTACATTAAAAGCCAAAACGGTTGGCTTAATAACATGACGAAATAAAAATGAGATGTAATCGGATATAGGTCGATGAAAATTTCCCTAAATAGCAAAGAATGAATAATCTACATGTTGTACATATAAAGTTCACCTGCTGCTCACCTTGAGTTCTTACTCGGAATCTATCAACGAGTCCTTCTCAAGGTCTTATGTAGGGTAAGGATACGAGAAGTAGTTAAGTGTGCGTCGCGACTTACTTGCGGAATCAATAGTGTGCGAAGATGATATATTAAATATGTTGTGACTATAACGGTGTCCTTAATAACAAGATGCTTAGGGATAGTGTGACACTATAATGATAGTAACCGATGTAAAAGCAAACTCAAAACATGAATGGATCAATCAAAATAAGCATGATGTACTAGAATCAAATAGTGGACATCTAAAAGTAAATGATGTACAATGCACATAATGTCCAGTATACTTTTCAGTGACTAAATTGGAAAGTCAATTTTAAACTTGTTTAAAATAAGACAAAACCCTGTGTTTGTCATGATACTCCCTGAATTAGACATAGTTGATCAAGTTATGTCTAATTGAGGTCTAATGATGCAACCACTTGGACTAGTCGACTCGTTTCATGTTCGGTGTTTTTAGAAAAAAGAAAATCAATTTGGTTATAGTTCGGATTTTTATTTTAAAAAACCGGCGTTCTCTATAACCTTAGGCTCTGATTACCAATCTGTTACACCCCACCAAGGCGGAACTGCGAGGTGTAACATATTAATAAACATCACACAAGATGATAGATAAAACATCATACATGATTTTAGATAATAGAAAGTTATCCGAATTACAACATTTCAAAGTATAAGTTTAAAAGTACAAAAGTCAAAATTTTTGTTTTTCTTTCGAACATGGATTACCCCTAAAAGACAATAACTTGGTAGAAAATAGACATCTTGAACGATCAAAATGCAATCACACTAAGTTTCTACCTTAGGAATGTCACCTGAAAAGCATGATAAAAATGGTCAACTATCGAAATTGTTGGTGAGTTCTCAAGATTTTGTACACCAAATATAGTTTTATAAAAGAGTAGACGTCCAATAACAGTTTGCCAACTCATTTGCAAGATATCAAAAAAAGTTGTCCAAACCGAAATCAATTTCCAAACAAGTTGAGAGTCTAAAACAAATCAAGTTTTCAAACAATTCCCGTTACCCAAGGTAACGCAACACAAATCAATGTATATTGAAGCAATACTTATGCTGCACACTAAACGCATTCAGCTAACCGTTCAAACATCCAACTTGTTTCTAGTTTATAGTGTAGGCACAACACTTTAGTAACTATGCACCCTTGTGCGGGAGTTGGTGAGAGCTTATCTCCTAATAGCGCTATCCATAATATCTAACGTCTCAATTCCGTTAAGGGGAAAGTGAGTTAAAAGTAGTGGCGGGTTTCCTAGCATACAACAACATACATATTAAGTTCAAGGTTCCAAGTTCAACACGTTTCCACATTTCAACAAGTTCAAAGTTCAACACGTTTCCAAAGTTCAAACAATTTCAAATCAAGTTCCATACGTTTGAAAACAAGTTCAAGTTCAAATATGCTCAAAAGTTTAATTACTTAAAAGTAAGGCATAACAATGCGACAAATCATTCTTTCCACCCCAAAACATTTAAATATGTAAAACGAGAATGGGAGTAAACTCACCTTAAAAGTTAGAACGATAATAGGACTTCTCTGTAAACCACACTAAGTAGGCAACCCAAACGAATACGTAAACTTCTACTCGCAACCTAAGGCAAGTAAATATACCTAATTAGATCCTATATGATATTCTCGGACAATATTAAGGTTCATTTGTTATGCCTTGTGTTTACATTTTTTTCCAAAGTCACTTTTATCACAAAACGCAATTACAACAATTTGACCCAAATTTCCTGGCACTTTAAGTATTTATTTGACCAAGTTAACCAAAGCTTGTAGTCAAGCTACTTATCCAGGTCAAAATTCCATGCTTTAGGTGTGTCCATGAATTTTCCCAAAATTTATTAAGGATTTATACTCGATCATTTATACCCGACTCCAAAAATGGCCAAATTTGGACATACCAAAGTATTTTAATGATCAGAGGGTTTAATCAAGGTTATATGAGTTAGGACAATGGGAGACTCTAAATAACACATACAAGTGTCTCTCATATTAGTTTTAATGATAGATTTATCGTGGTTTATGATTTATGATCATTTTAGTACAAGGGTTAAAAAGAGATTTTTGGACAGTTTTGACACCTTTCACCATTTTGCAACTTTTACTAACCAAACGACCTCATATTTTTAAAAGGCTTATATTTTTGGAAACTAGACTTAAATCACTTTATTCTAGGCTCTTGAATCATGTCAAAATGTTTATTTATCATCAACTTATGCTCCAATCAATATGACCTAAAAATAAATTAGGGGCTGTTTGAAAAATAGCTTTGATTTAATCAAGTCAAACCACTAACCTAAAATGTAAAAACGACCAAAAAAACTCTTGAACTCATTTTATAAATATGTAAACATCCTTTTTATAAAGAAAAATTAGTAGGTACCTTAAAATATTTTTAAGCCATTGCATGTACAAGTTTACACCTGATCTAGCTCTAAATCATGGTTTTACGCCCCATATCATCACTAGTTTTATCATTCAAATCATCAAACCACTTATACAACTTTTATAAGAATATAACCATTATTTAAAAAGCGTCAAAACACTATATTATCAGTAGGTTTATTATCTTGTGGGTTAGAACAAAAGAAGAGAAACGAAAAAAAAAAATAAAAGAAAAAAAAAAAAAAACCCATGTGGTATGAAAGCTATAAAATGAGCACTTTCGGGTACGAAGAATGGGCACAAGCCGTCTTGTATCTTTACTTTACCTATGAGAACACCAAGAGAATGAAAATATAAAGATGAGGCTCAGATGATTCAACTTTCTAAGATGGTGCTTTTGATGAAAAACGAATCAAGAAGCTTGTTAAGAATGATTAAACAAGCCTTTTAGAGTGTTATTCTTGTGTTAAACATGATTTTTGAATGGTGATTGATGGTGGTGGTGTGGTGGCTGAATATTTAGAGAGAGGAGGAGATAAGATCTATGTTTTAGAGAGAGAATAGAGAGAAAATGATGTGTGTGAGAAATAACGAAGTGATGAATAGTGGTTGTGGGAAAAGTGAGAGTAATAAAGAGTGTGTAAGTAAGCTTTGAATGTAAATGGTCAAATTTTGGGGTGGTTTACCATGTGTGTCGGTTTTAAGGTCTCCAAGGGGAAGGAAAATCTAATTTTTGGTATTTAAATTTATTTTTTATGTATATATTAAGTGTAGGCAGTATTTTGTAGGTTAAATGTATAAGGTTTTGTGTAAAAAGGCATAGTTATATATATAATATGTAGTATATTGTTGGTTAAATGTAAAAGAGTGAATTTATACACTTAGGTCATATTGAAGTGTTTTAATTCTGTTATAAGAAGCGTAAGTGCAAAAACGTAAAAATTTACGAAATATCGCGTTTACCGGGAAACTTGCAAGTTATGAAAAGTGAATTGACCTAAGTGCACAAAAGTGAATGACTTATGTTTTTCTCATGTGTTTTGACATTATAAGAGCCTTGGGTATGGTAATGTTTAACGGCCTTTACGCCACGTGGCACCGGCTTTGGTGGCTTTACCAATACCCGGCTTGCGTTGCCCCACCGTTGCATCCACCAACGCCCGTGGTATGTATTTTCTTTTTTTCTTTTTTTCTTTTAAAAAGAGTGTATTTGTGTTGTGTTTGTGTGTGTTTGTGTGTGTGTGTGTGTTATTAAGTGTGTGTGTGTTTTGTGTGTGACAGTGACGAAGAAGAAAGGGGGATGGAGGAAGAAGAAAGTATGTGTGTAGTGTGTGTGTTTTTGGCGCAATTCATTTTTTTTCTTTTTTTGTTTTTATTTTTTTTAATTATAATTTATATTTTTGTTAAAAAATAAATTTAATTTGTTTTAAAAATTGGAAAAAAGAAAAATCGGTGGGTCCCAAAAGAGTGGTGTTATTGGTGTTATGATTACGGGGGTATTTTGGTGTGTTGGTGTTATGGTGTTAAAGCTGATGTGGCGCTGATGCGTCGGTGTTAATGGTGTTACGATACCTTGTGCTCTTATAATGTTACTTGAGCATTTCATTGGTCATTAGAACCATTAACTAGGATCGTTAGGTAAAAGGTGTGCTCGCGTAACTAGGGTTCCTAGTAAAACAAGTGTTAAATGCTAAAAATAGTATGACCACATAAAAGTGACTCTAAAAATAACCAAAAGAATCAATTATAATACGTTTGCTCTTAGTTACTGACCTCAAAATTTATGGATGTCACATTTGGCACGAGTCCTGAACTATTTATTGCATGAGTCATTTCATGAAGTGCGGGTCCTGACTGCTGGTACAGAAGCACACTTGCAGTCAGCTCATCAAATCTACATTTAATTGTTTCAATGATTCGTCTATATGTCGGTTGTGTAAATTCGAGTGCATTTCTTTGTGGGTGCATAGCCAACTAAAAATACAATATCAGCTTTTGGTTGTAACTTACCCAAGTTCTCACTATCATTTGTCGGATAACAGAGTGCACCAAATACATGGAAAAATGATAAGTCGGGAGATTTGTCATGTAAAAGCTCATATGGTGTTTTGCCGTGACGAAGATGTATGATGGAATGATTTTGGGTGTAACATGCGGTAGCAACTGCTTCTGCCTATAAAAATAACGGAGCTTTTGCATAAATCAACATTGTGCGGGCAACTTTAATTAGCGTACGATTCCGTGTAGGATCCCGTATAACAATAAATTCACCCTTAGAACACAAGATCCGGAGGGATGGTAACATGAAAGAGATGTGTAGCCATTATAATAAAGAGAAAGGAGATGAAATGGGAAGAGGTGTGTGCTTGAGAGAAAACACACACACTTTCACCTTACAAAAGTGAGCTTCACCCCTCCATGGAAGTATGAGGGGTATTTAAGTCTCGGGCTTTAACTAGCTAAACTAACCCGACAGGACTATAAATGATAAATGTAATTCCAGATAAGTCACCATATTTTAGGGTTAACAATCTTCCCCCAATATGTGGACTTACGGAATTACTTACAATATTCCTAACAAGTACAAATAACAACGTAATATAGTCTTCCAAAGCGCTTCCAAAGCTGAAGATGTCTTCTGAGTTCTCCTGGTCTTGAAACTTGTACTCCAGCTTGGATCTTCAGTGTCTTTACTTGTACAGGAACCATTGTAGTATGCATGAGTTGGATTAACTTCCCCCCAATTCATGCAGCATGTCTTGAAAAGCTTTCTTCATAGACTCCTTTTTGGCGAAGTTTCTGAATCAGCTTCCCCCCAAACCAACATCCCTATCTTAAGCAGATTCTGAAACATTGATGTAGCTTGAACAATCTTCTACTTGTCATCAAAGTGCATAGTGGAATTTTGTAGAAGTCAAACCATACTAACGACCACTGCTTCTTGTCATTAGGGCTTGGTGAATATTCATTCAGGGGTGCATGCGAGAAATCAGCAACTGTTCTTCTCACGTTTGCAGAATACTTCACAAACCATTCTAAGTGAAGTAGTATACACTACTTCCCCCTGGAAGTTGACATGGTAACATCAAAGTCAATTAAGTCCCGGATGTACACATTTTCCCCCATGATGGTTGCAAACTCTCGGAAGCATCATTGTTATGTACGTCCATATACTCGAGAAGTTCTTGTCATAAGTACAAATCTTGATATACAAAAGAATCATTACCCTCTTGACTTCACAAACCGTAATGGAGTTGAAGCAAGAATCAAGAACACTTGGTATAATCAAGGTCTTGTGAATGAATGTCATCGAAGAACTTTGAAGATTTTGCTTAGACTATGAAGTATCTTTGTCTTGGAATAGCACAAAAATACCCGTGAGAAGTGCTAATTACATCTCAACCTTTATACTCTCTGGCTAACTTACCAACCTCGTATTTTATCGGCTATTGTAGTGATCGCTTGGTGAAGTAAACCCGATATTCCAAACTTGAAACTGAAGTAAAATCCCCCAAATTTGTTACTTAATCTTGCACTATTGTTTATTGAAGAACGGTGCAGAAGAAAATCTCTAAGTACCTTATACCCAACATCAAAAGTATCAGAAGTACAACACCTCTTGGAATTATCCACATCGACATCTGCGTGTGACACTGAGTACTACAACGTAACTCCTTTAAGTGATAGTTGTCCAAGTCTTCATCCAACCACCCCTTGACTACTGGAAACTAGATAATCCAAGTCTTAATCATAACTGTATACGTTCAAGCAAGTTATCATTCAAATCATGCATCCAACCAACCCCGATTTCAAGATAAAATAAGTAGACGCCTTCGTGAAATCCGACTTCAATCTCAAATAAGGGATACCAAATCAACTCTGTGATCACTTGTCATCGTAATCCGAATCTCTAGCCATTTTGTCATTTAAGTGAATCTTTTCAGGATCTTTTTGGGATTAAGTGTTGTTGTTTGTGCGTAGTGTGTTGTTATGGTTGATGTTTGTATCGAAAGTGAATCGCCAAAATTGGATCAATTGAAAAAATTGTATTTTTCAGATAATAATATGCATATTTTGCTTGGTAATTGCATATTTTGCCTAAATATTTGCATATTTCACTGGATTTATTGCATATTTCGCTTAAGGACATGCATATTTCGCTTGGGCAGGGAACACATGCATATTTCGCTTGAAACTGTCATATTTCGCTTGAGAAGTGACATATTTCGCTTGGATATTGCATATTTCGCTTGAGTGCATGCATATTTCGCTTGAGATCTTCATATTTCGCTTGAAAATGCATAAACCGCTGGACCAAACCGCTGGTTTAATTCACCTGTTGAAAAATTTTTCGCTTGAGATCTTGCATATTTCGCTTGAAACATGTTTTGCTTCATTCAAAACATATTTCGCTTCATTCAAACCTGCATATTCCGCTTCATTCATACAGAAAGTCAACTTCGAGCAAAGCACGTATTTTTCC